>PVHY01000858.1:0-189892 GCA_004024945.1 Uropsilus gracilis | reverse complement strand
GAGAGAGAGAGAGAGAGAGAGAGAGAGAGAGAGAGAGAGAGAGAGAGAGAGAGAGAGAGAGAGAAGGGAGGTGGGGGGAGGCAGAAACAGCAGAATCTAATGACAACCTTCGGTGAAAAGTCTAGAGAAGACAAGGCCACTAACATTCTCAGGAATCTCCAAGAAAGCCAGAGAGGGAAAGGACTGTAGAGCTCTGCAGAGCTTCCCGCAAGTTCCAGCCAGCATGTACATGTAAGGTAAGGACTGAACTGGAAGCACTCAGCCCTGCAGCAAGGTCTAACTAGTACAAATAGTAGCACATTTTATGTGACTTCTGTTTGGGACTCTGAAGTCTCACCCCTCTATTTGATGAATAAATATGATCAGTCAATAAAACTCCTTTATCGCTTACTTAGGAAGTCCCCAACCAAGCAAAGTCAATAGTCAATACAACATGCACTTTATGTACTAATTTTATTCCAGCTTAATCTTTCTTTTGCTATTCATGCTTCCTGTTTTGTCAGTTTGGGCTGCTATAGTAAAGTATCACAGACTAGGTGTTTTACAAACAGAAATTTATTGCTCAACATTTCTGGAAGCTGAAAATGAATTCAAAGTGCCAGCTTGGCTGGGTTGGGTTCTGGTGAGAGTCCTGTTCTGAGTTGTAGACTGCTGACTTTCATCTTCCCATGTCAGAAATTCAGGGAGCTAGCTCTCAGGCCTCTTCTCATGAGGGCACTAATCCTATTATGAGGGCTCCACCTTCATGATTTACTCTCTAGAGGTCCACCCCCAAACCTTAGCACACTGGAGATTAGGGTTTCAGCATAAGAACTTTTATATATAAACATATAAAACATGAACATTCAGCCACTGCCTTTCTCAGAATCCCTATTCTCTCTCTAAAAAAAATCACATCATTGGGTTGTATGAAAAATTTATACTTTTTAGAATAGGTATAAATCATGAAGTCAGGTTTTGAGGAGAAAAAGCCTAGTTTTGACTTTTGGAAAACCCAGTGAAACAACAGCAATGAAAAAGTTTGTTGAAAAATTTCAGGATTGATTTTAAAAAATAGTATGAAGCTAAGATGTAAGTGATGGAATAAAATCCTTGGGAAGTTTGGTATAATGTTCTCAGAGATAGATGTGACAGGGAAAAGCCTTTTCTAAAAGTAGAAAATAAAAAGACTGAGTTAGAAAGAGATGCTGAAACTGGTAGGTGAGAATTTGATGAGAAGTAGAATTTGATGAGAAAATCTTCATACAAATTACACAGGGGAAATGTAACTTAATGGTGGAGAAAATCAGCAGGCATCACCTTAGCCATCACCTTAGTGATCAAAAGTGACATCACTAGTAATGAGGAAAATAGATACCATGAGCCTTTTTTTTTTTAGACTAGGTCTCGCTATTTTTGCCTGTGGAACCGCAGGCTCACGTTGCCCAGGGTATCATGGACTCAAGCAATCCCCAGCCTCAGCTTCCCAGGTAGCTGTGATAATAGACGTGCACCACCACGCCCAGCTATTTTTTGGGACTAGGTCTTGCTGTGTTGCCCCAAGCAGGATTCGAACTGCGATTCCTAGCTCCAGCCACTTCATAGGCTGAAGCTTACAGGCACGAGCCACCGTGCCCAGCACCATAAGCCTCTTGATGTGAGACAAGGGAAGATATGAAATAAGTTCTGTAGGTGTCCTGCCCAAATGGTATAATCTGAAACTAATAATGAAAAGACAGTGGATAAGCCCAATTTGAAGCATATTCTAAGAACTGGCCTCTACTTTTCAAAAGTGGCAAGTCATTAAATACAAAGGCTGAGGAATGGGAAGGAAGGAGGAGTCTCTAGACTATGCTGAATGTGTTTCATGAGCCTGGGTTGAATGTTGGATTTGGGCAACAGGAAATTTAGTATGGATTGTAACTTAGGTTACTTGTCAGTGTTAAATTTCTTACTGTGATAATTATACTGTGATTATGTAAGAAAACATACTTGGTCCTGCAAGATCATGGCAGAGTGAAATGCCAGCTTCACCTCCTCCATAGAGTTACAAGTATATTATAGTATACAAAGTTATAACCCTTGAGAGACATAGTCATACAACAGCAGTACTGATCTGGTGAAAGGGGTAGGAAAAACTAGTCAAACTGTGTTTGCCATGATACCAGGGCAGTACAACCCATGAGAGGGAGAGGGAGGAATATCTACCATATGGTGCCCTTTTGACTTAGGGGCATGAAGTCATATTGGGAACTTTGGAGACCTGACACTATGCTAGGTAAGGGGGTATACAGTGTTGGGTGCAGAGCAGAGGACTACTGGAGAACTACAGGAGAAGAGGTACACGGTGACAATAACTGGCTTGAGTCCTAACTCAGCTGGAAGAACCAAGTTACATCATAAAGGAGGCTGTTACTTATCATACGAGGTTGTGTTATTATAGATAACTGCCATCTCCACCCCTAAGGCCAAACCAAGACTAGTGAATGCTTTAACCAGTTTAAATACCTATCTGGGGGGCCGGGCATGGTTACTCGTGCCTGTAAGCTTCAGCCTATGAAGCAGCTGGGGCTAGGGATTGTGGTTTGAGTCCCTCCTGGGGCCCGGAGTGAGACCTAGTTCCAAAAAAATAGCTGGGCGTGGTGGCGTGCAGCTGTAATCCCAGCTACCTGGGAAGCTGAGGCTGGGGATTGCTTGCGTCTGTGGTACCCCGGGCAACAAGAGCCTGCGGTTCTACAGGCAAAAATAGCAAGACCTAGTCTCAAAAAAAAAAAAAAACAAAAATGAAACACCTATCTGGATCTTAACAATAGAAGGAAACACCTCTGAGTAAGGCTCAGCACTGGAAAAATCCAAGAAATCCAGCTTATCTGATACATTGTCGCAAATATAATCTGTGTCCAGTGCTGCTTCTAGTGTTCAAATAGTTGTGCCTGGCACAAAGCTACATGTGATATATAGGCATAGGTAGAGGGGTAAACCTAAAGCTGAGGACTGCTATAGATTCCCACCACACAACTCTGGTATCCACTGCAGAGCAGGAATCGTGAATCCCTGAAGTGGTGTGAAAGTTTATTGCATGTATGAACATGTGCATGTCCTATAAACACTAAAATAGAAGAGATGGAAGGACATCACAGCAAAAAACTCCGAGAGAAGTCTCAGTCCAAGAAAACTGCAGAATAGGCCTGAAGAGGAACTCAAGGTAACAATTATAATAATGATTACTAAACTGGGAGGGGGGGGGGGAGATGCAAAACAGGAGCAGATTAAAAACAAAAAACAAAAAAAAAAAGAAAAAGAAACTGTTCCAATTATAACTGATGGGTGTAAAAAATGCTATAAGTGAATTAAATATGAGTGCATCAACAGTAAATGTAAGCAGAGAAAACTAATGAGCTTGAAAGCACTATTTCAGAGAACACACACATACCAATAAAGAGAATAATCTTAAAAATTAAAATAGTGTAAGAGTCCTATCAAATTACTTGAAGAGAAATAGTATGGTTCATGGGGGTGCCAAAAGAAGAAAAAGAGAAAGGTATTTTATCCTGGGAAACAAACCAAGATCAAGAGTCTCAAAGTAATACCTGACAGACATACAACAAAGCTCACAATGAAATTGTTGAAAACTAGTGGCAAAGACAGAATATTAAAAACATCAAGAAAAAAAGTACAACCTACAAGGGAACTAAACTATAGTGGAATTTCAGCATTGTATTTTCAGTAGAAACTCTACAGACAGTACAGAATGGCAGGAAACGCTTGAGTACTCAAAGAGATTTCCAATCTAAAATTCTTCACCCTGCACAGTTAACATTCAATATAGTGGAAGGTTAAGGAGCTTCATTGAAAATTTAAAACTAGAGGTACTTATCAAAACCAAGCTTTATGTGAAAGAAGTGCTAGTGGGGTTATTATAAAGCAACAGATATAGAGATAAGTCATTTAAATTACGTAATGTAGAAGAGGAAAGAAATGGGGTCCATCAAACAAGTTTGGGATCCTGGTCAGCAGACCACACAATTAGTCTAACATACTAACCTAGAAGAAACTCAAACAAAAAAAATCAATAGAAGTAACATAGAAAATAGAAGTAAAACCTAAATAAAATATGAAAGGAATGTATTAAAAAAGAGATAAACTGAAAAAAAGGGCAATAAGCACTTATATCTCAATTATCACCTTAAATGTATATGACCCCGCACCACAAGTTACATGGACAGAGTGATTAAATGGATTTCAAAACAAAGTTCAACTTTCTGCTGTTTATAAAAACAATACAGACAAGCACAAACTTAGAATTAAAGGGTGGAAGATTATCTTACATATTGCAGTTTAAAAAAAGGAATAGTTATATATTGTATCAGATAAAATAGACTCCCAACTAAAGAGGTAGTAAGTTGATAAATACATCACATAATGATAAAAGGTCTAATACAACAAAAAAATAACATGCATAAACAGATATGCAATGAATGATGAAGCACCAAGATAGATAATTACTAACAGCTAGAGAGATTGACCACACAATAATATGAGAGGATTTCAATATCCCACTTACAACTAGGGACAGGTCAACAATTCAGAGAATAAATTAATTCATGTTACAGCATGGATGAATCTTGCAAACATTATGCTAAGTGTAAACAGTCAGACATAAAAGGCCAAGTAGTATAAGAGTTCACTAACATGAAATATTTAGAATAGGCCAATTTTTTGAAATTGAAATAGCAGAATAGATGTCCAAGGGTTGAGAGGTAGTTGGGGAGTTAATGCTTAACGCACCCAGAACTTCAGTTTGGGAAAATGAAAAAAACTCTGGAAAGCGTAATGATGGTTAAAAAATATAAAAATATTTAATGTCACTGAATTTTGTTGTTAAAATAGTAAGTTTTATGTATATTTTACCACAAGAGAAAAAACTAAGTCAAAAGATTGATAAAGCTGGTCAACTTTTTCCCGAAAAGTTAATCTGCATGGTTAGTGTTGATTAACATGCTTGGGAAAAAAATACTTTTTCCAGCTTGAGAATTATGCTTTTGGCTACAGGTTGTTATGGTAGAAGATGAATCTAGCATTTTAATTATATTAAATTCCTATTACATTCCTAAGTGTACATTAACTCAGACACTTTAGAATTGCTATTTTTTTGTCTTTCCCCTACATTATAAGAAAATTATTGGGAAAAAATGTCATCATATCTGAGGGTTAAGGTGTCTAACTTAAAATATAGTCTCTGTGGCAATTATAAAATTCATGTTGGGGCTCCCAGCACCAACTCAGGGATGAGCTGGGTACATCTACCTTTTCCAATTAGTTTTAATATTCTTCAGATAGACACTGAGTTGAAATGCTGAATCATTAGATAGTCTGCACAATGGAATACTACCACCTAGATATAGAAAAAGAATAAATCTTGATATTTGCAATAATATGGATGGAACTGGAGGGGGCTTGCTGAAATAAGTCAGAAAGAGACAAATGAGTGCTTTCTCTTACATATGGAATATAAAACAAAGTAAACAAAAACAAGCCCTTGGACTCTGATAACAAAATGATGGCAACTGGAGGGGAGGTGGAAAATATGGAAGGAACTGGGTAGAGGTGAGTAGTGCTAGAACTTTGGTGATTGGTGTATTGTAATATACTTATTTCTCCATGAAATGAGTAAAGCTGTAGACCTGAAACTTAGGTAGTATTATAAACCAATGGTACAGAAATGAAATAAAAGCAAAGTATTACTTGTGTTTGCTAAGAGAGATGAGGAATTATTACTCAGAGAAGAAGAGTCTGAGGTACCCAGAAGAACACAATAGCATGTAGCAGAGACAGCAAAGACCTCCTTGGGAACTACCCAGTGAGTCTCAAAGGCTGAACTCCAACTGCAGGTACAGGTGGAGTGCAGAGGTCACTGATGAGGCAGTTTTAGCATATTACAGAGTTAGTGGTAGTAGGTGTTGGTTTAATATTGGTTAATGATTCTCTCTAGCAACACTGGGTAGAACAGCTGAAGGAGCAGAAAGGTGACATATCCAGTGAGTGAGAAGAGTCCATGCTGTTGGACTTTCCTTTTTGCTCGTTATTTATATAGAGGATTTCTATACTAAGAAATATTTTTTAAGAAGAAAAAATACATTATTGTTTTACATCAGGTCCTAGTCACAACTGGTACAGGTAGGTTACTGATTTAGAATAGAAGGGAGCAGAGCACTATGGGTAGAGGAAAGCTGTCAGGGGATCTTGTAAGATTTATGTTCCAATTATCATATTCACAATGAATGGATCTGGGTAATACCTTTGGAAGCAGCTCACAAAATTCACTTAATTACACATCTTAAAATAGTCACATCAGAATTAAGTTGCTGATAAATTGCAACCTGTTCCATAATGTATTTAAGTATGAAATGTTGTCTGTTACAAAAACTTGGAAAGTGATAAATGATCAAACGCCAGACTGTTTTTAACTTTAACTCCACTTTCTGAATGTTACTGTCATTTTGGGGGATGGTGGCCGCAGTGGTGGTGGCGGCGGCGGCGGCGGCGGCGGCGGCGGCGGCGGCGGCGGCAGCGGCGGCGGCAGCAGCAGCAGCAGCAGCAGCAGCAGCAGCAGCAGCAGGAGAGCTAGAGCAAACAGGAAACCTCAAATAGCATTTCATGTGGCTCCCCGCCTCTGTTCCCACACACTTAACTCAGAGAGCACAGTTCAAATGAAACCGCTTGAGCTGGCCAGGTGTGACAGGCCAGCTAAAGTTCTGGAGAATGTCTTCTGTGTGGATCCACGACTAAGGCTCTCTAAAGCCCACAATTTCTTCCAGAGGATCAAAAGCATTCCAGTTGGGTAGAGACCATCACACATATTTATTCCTTACCGAACAATAATCTAAATGTTATTTAAGGATTATTAGGCTTGGTACAGCCCTGCCCTGTGTGGTATATGAGGGGAGGACAGGTTCTCCAGTGTTACTGAAATGTTACTGGACTTGAGAGTAGGCTGGTTATCATAAGCAATGTTTATCCCTAATTCATGTGTCTAAAGTAAAAGCTCTTTTCAAGAAGCAAAGGACATAAAAAGGCGGCTGCATTAGAGATGTGCTGTTATCTAGACCTCTCTCTCAGGACCTCAGAGGGACTGAATGGGAAGTTTCTGCTAAGACCAACATCCTAGGTGGCCTCAGTGGACATGTCCCTACCAGACACTTCTTATCCTTCACTCACCTATTTCCTCTCCTTGGAAAGCTCTGCTTACTTAGCCCTGCCTGTGCAAATCTAACCTTGCCCTCTATGCTGGGTATTCCACTTCATGACCAAAGATTCAGGAACATTGTTTCCAGTAATTCTGAGCAATTAGAATATAAGGTCAGCTCACCTGGCCCCAACTTTTTTGCTACCAGCACTTTGTCTCAAGTTCAATTAGTCTCCTGGAATATATAAAATCAATCACATTTTCCTAAAGGGGGACACACATGCATAGCCTTATTGAATCAAATATATATTTGACCCCCCCCCATGACAGTTATTATAATTGTTCACAGAATTCTATTCCTTTCAGGTTCCCTTGAAGTTAGATGTGCCTTGCTTTGGCCAGAAAAGTCATCCAAGGAGAGGGAACAGCTAAAATGAGTACCTGCAAGACCCTGGTCTGTGTGAGAAAGGTATGTTCTGGGGCTAGCATGAGACCAATGTGGCCAAAGCAGAGGTGAGTCCCAGAGATCAGACCCAGGGACCAGATCATGTAGGTGGACTTGTTGCTGTAAGAACGTCACTTCTATTTTGAGTAAAACAGGAGCCATTGCAAGGAATTCAACAGAAGCTCTTGGGGAAGGGAAGAGAGGAGGCAGACATTCACTGGGGTTGAGGGCAACTTTCTATGTGAACCTTCCAACTTAACCTCTGGTGCTGAAGATTTGTTAAGCTTCCCAGAGCGCTCTATCTTGCCAGTAGATGAAGAGCCACTATTTCAGAGATGTTAGGGAGCAGATAAAGAAGGAAAACCTGTCATCCTTATTTTAGACCTCATTTTAATTGCTTTGCTCATCAAACTACAGGTGATCGTTGACAAAACTGGATAATCCCCCCCCACCCCCCCTTTGGAGGGATAATGGAGAGAAAAGAGGTTTAACTAATCTATCAGTCAGTGACACATTACTATTATGGAACATAAGGATTGATTCCATTTTGAGTTTCAGAAAAACAAATTTCCTTAAAAAACAAAAATACCTTGGCTTTTCACTTTAAAACAACCTCTTCTTGCCCTTAGTATTTATCTCCCTTCCCTTCCTCTACAGTTCCTTTTCCTCCTCCTCCCTTGCTAAAAAGAAAAATGTCAATTTCATTAAATGGCTTCAAGTTATTCCAAGAATAGAAAGCACAATCAGTTTCACATAAAGTATTCATACTGTTTATACCTGAACAAATAATTTTTGAACATGTTTAATTCCAGTCCAAGAAACTAACATATCAAGGTAGTCCCAACAGATTTAAAGGACCAACTATATGATCTTCAAAAACTGCCACAGCATTCAGCTTTCTCATCTCGGTTATGGAGACTTGCACTCCAGGAAGCTTTCTTCTTGGAACCCTGCTCCTCCTTAGATGAAGCTTTTGCAGATGTCACATGCCATACCCATTTGGCTGGGAAGTGGCAAGCTTTTGTAGTCAAGTTGAATCAGTAATACTAGTGACAGACATTAGTGGAGTTGATCTTAAGCAGTGATACTTACACATGCAAATGTAATACACTTATAACCATTCATAATGTCATCAAATTATTCAGCCTTTTACAAAAATCAGGACTGAGCACATGGTAAACAATCCTTTATGCTATCCAGGCATGGCGAATTCAATGACCTCAGATTTTTCTTAAAAGTATTTATAGAAGTCCTAAAATAGAATGCTGCCTAGGAATGTATATATTTAAAGCTAAAACAAAGGGAAAAAATATGGCAGGCATTCTGAGTTCAGATGTAAAAGTAAATACAGTGGAAGAACATCAGGCTTTCTTTTGGTGATCTAAGCACAGAAATATTTCATTGACTTATTTTACTGAGGATCGTATTTATTGAGAATCCTCCCTGTTTATTGAGGATGTCATTGCAATCAATGTCTATAAAAATACATCAAGAAAAACAGTAATAAAAATTGAATTTATATGTACATGGAGACTTTCAGTTGCCAAAAGACAAGTTTAAAGTCACTTCCCATGTGACTACATCCAATCACTAGAACATTTTAGTAATCATGTTAGAAATGTTTTATAAAACAACCTTTCAGTTTTGTGAGCAGTTTTAGTTCAATGGCTAAAATAACTGGGAATAATCAGCCTTTATGATAGTGACTCTGCAAGAACATTTTCCATGTTCAGTAGAATGAAACACACATTAAGATGCTATACTGAGAATTTAGAAGACACACTTTCCTTAAGTATACAGTATGCTACACAAGGTAAACACAACCTCTCTGATCTACAAGTTACTAACTGGTCAAAACTTTTGATTTTAAAACACCAGATAAATTCTGTCCATTATTATCAAAAGAAACGCAAATAGCAAAATATAATGAAAATAGGGCACAGCATCAGACTGACCAGACTACAATCTAAGTCAGAATTTAAGGGCATGTAGAAAACAAAGCACTCAAACACCTTTAACTAAGACTGTACTTAAGAAAGAATAATGATTTTCAGAGATTTCTTCAGTCCAATCTCACCGTTAGAGACTAAGTTGTAGCCATACATCTCAGCACTTTTAATGTTTGGAAATCTCCACTCACCTAATTATGTGATTAAAAAAAAACCCTTAAAATCATTTTCCTGTCTTTATGATTTAAATCCTACCTAATAATATTTAAATTCAATATTCTTTCTGTGCCGGGTCACTACTGGAACAGTTTCTCATACCAATGTCTAAGTGGCAAGTTGATCTAGTTAACACTAGAGCATCTATAGGGGCACCATGTAAAGAAGGACTGACAAAGAGTATATTAGTAATTGAAAAGCTATCTTAAGAGCTTTATTACATTTAAGGTAGAATTGACAAATTTCACATCGTCTAGTGATAAAACTTACTTGCAGAATTGTTCAAGTATATAACACACAGACATATTTTCTCTGTTATCCAGTTCAAAGGCTCTATTCTAAGGACATGTAATCAAGTTGAAATATCAACAAGAGGAGCACTGACTTGCTGCAATCTGGTCATGAAAGAACAACTGATTTCAGAAACTATTAAACTGAACCAGATACAATTGTCATTTCTGTAGATAAAATGGTTAAATATTACAAATTTTGCTGGTTCAGATTACCATCTGGAAAAATTTTTGTGTAGCTATAAAGAAAGTCATAGAGAATGTGTTTAGGTCTGGACGACCCAGTCTACTCCTAAACCACAGCAGAGAATGACACGTATGTAGTGTTCACCTAACCCATCATTTGGGTGACAGTACAGCTATTAACTCATACACACAACCTTATGGAAAGCTTACAATTCTCCAAGGCATCCTACATAAGGTATCAGAACAAGTAAATAGCAATCTTATGTAGACAACATGCAGCACCAGAGCACACTTTTTTTTACTGTTCTCTGGTAAACAGTTGATTTTGTTGCCCTATAGAGGGCATGTGAATCAAATTTTTCAGGGGTATTTCATCAAATAGGCTTTTCAACTAGAATCAGAATTCCTGTGATTTGATGGGAATTTAAGTCTGCACTATTAAATGATAACAAGGAAAAAAAGAGTACGTCAATATGAGTTCTCAGTAATAAAAAAAATAACTGAAATAATTTTTATGTACCCTGCCCCCACCATGAATGTTTAAAAATGACAACAAAAAAACAAAAATAAAACTACCATACTCTTTGACATGAACACATGTGCCTCATAAACCTTTGTTTCAATCTTACTGCCTTTTGGTTAGGCTGCCTCACTGTTACTGTTTTACAACAAATAAAACATGCAGAATGTACCTTAAAAATCCCTCTCATTATGCAAGTCTTACTTTCAGCATAATGGAAGGAAGGATAGAGGTAGTACAACCGATAAGAGGAAAAAGGCATACATGCATTGGCACCCCCTCTTCCCCGAGTTTACTTGAAAGCAGGCACTACACTAAGTAGGAGTACCAAGCGGAGAAAGTCCTTCCCAACCACTCCCAATTCCCACTCTCAACTTTAAGGGAGTTATAAAAAAAAGATAGCATCTGAAGAAAACAAAGAGGAACTCCTGACTACTCTATTTTCTAGAACGTTTTTGTGAAAATTATCGTTTAACCCAAACACTGGATTTCAATAATTTTCCTAAAATCAGGAAGGGACAAGTCTCGTTAGGATTGTGACTATTTGATCTATCTTTTTAAGCAAATTAACCAAGTTAAAAAATTCTCTTAATGTGTCCTAATAATTAATTTAGAATATGCCAGTATCTATAGTCAGTACAGAATCATCCCTTGCAATATCAATCAATCAATCATCAACACATACATTATGCAATTGCCTGTTTATTTAGTGGAACCAGTTTTGCAAACTAGAAATTTCTACTTTTCATCTCACATACAATCTGCAACTATTCACAGACTGAATGCAATTTCTTCAACGAACTGGAAAATAAAAGTACATTCTTAAAGTTAGAACTGAATTCACATATTTTCTTTGGACCAGGAAATGGTACATAATAAAAAATATACATTTATGGAAAAATCTTTAAAAGATTGGATCACATAAACTGCAAACTGCGGGTTGGGGATTTTGCTACACACTGTAAGAAAAATATTTTTGCAGTTGTATTAGTTTTACATTTATAGATTTAAAAGTGACACTACATGTAATGCAAGATGCCTTTAACATATGCACACTCCACTCATAGCATTCATACAAATTAAATAAATCATTTTAAGAGTGGAATCAACCAGTACTGGCGCATATTACCACAAACAAGACATCTTCTTGCAGAGGTGCTGTTGACTTAGTCAAGGTCTAATCAGGTAAAATACAGTTTCTATGTTTCAGAAGTCTCCCAGAATGGGAATAAACTGCAAGTTAACATCCATTTTTGAACTGCAACAAGTCAATCAATTTTCTCAAGGTAGTTATAGTTTACAGAAGTCTCATTAACCCTGTACACTGGTAGCTGTTAGATCCTATTTTAATATTTCGTATTAGTAAGCAAACACCTAGCCACTTAAGACTGAAGTATATTAAGCATTTATTGAACTCTTAATATCTGGAAGCTCAAACCTTAAATCCTGAGATGTGAGAGTTAAATGCAGCTGTGAATATGTATCTGTACTCTGCAGGACAGAAATATTCACTTTTATTATTTTCTGCTGAATGTCAAAATTGGCAAACTTAGAATGTTATCCTCCAAAACTAGTTTACTATACTGTATCTAGCTTAGGTCTCAGCCACCTCTGCTACCCAGTAGCCTTAAGAATTTGAAATAATTCCTTGAAACAATTATTTTGATGCCCTTGAAATATTTTTAATGGGCTTTAAAGAAAAAAGGTTGGTGTCCCAATTACGCCGTAGTATGAGATCAGAACCAGGTGACTCATGAACCACTGAGATATTGTAAACTTTGAGTAGTGTAGATGCATTTCCCTGGGTCAGGATGTTCTTAAAATTCATTAATCTCAAAGGGCCTATAACCCTAAAAGGTTAAGAATTATTACTGTAATAAAAGTTGTGCCATTCATTTTACCTAATTAAGATGTTACTAATTTTGTTCTGTAGCTGCCCAATCCCCTACATAAATCTAACTTCATAATTATACAAATCCAAGTGTTACTAAATAATCCTTTACTGGAGCAGGACTATGTAAAAAGAAAGGAAAAACTATAATTTTCCCGAGCATTTATTCAAACGAGAAGCTATTAGTAGAAAATGGTTTGGGAGCAATGAAGAGTTTAAATGTTGGATTTCTGTGATGAAAAGTGCATTCATTTTTCTCAACTGTTTCTATGTTAAAGCAGCAATTAACTCCCTTGCTGGGAAAATCAAATTATCTGATGAAGCAAAGGATTGGTTCCTGTTTATGTGATGTAACAGTTCCTAACCAAACATAGGGAAGAAAAATCCTATGGCTTTTTACATTATCCTCTTTCCTCACTGGCATCTCCCCACTCCTCTTTATCTCCAGGTTTTCTTGGTTTTGGCCCCATTTTACACAGTACTAAATAACTTTGATGAGGCAGTTTGAAAAAATAAAAGGAAACTACTAGGAGGGCAGCAGAGGAAATGAAGCAACATTTTGTGCAGGATAAAGAAAAAAAGGTCACTTTGTAGTATATTGATTTAAATTCTCCCACCCCCATCTAATTAAGGTGTCAACTACAATTTTAATGTCTTAAGTTTTTCTAGTTAGCACACAATCACTTGCTGGTAATACTAGGAAAACCTAAGAATAGAGACCAGCAGCCTAATGAATAAAGCAGGTAAAAGCAAACAATCTGTGCTGAGGTGAACAAAAGTAAAAATGTGAAGCCAAATGTGTCTCAACATTTCTGTGTAGCATCAGACTACCAATAATAACACTTGACTGAGACTTATTCTGACCAACAAAACAGTACAGTATTATACGTACATTAGAAAATGTATTATTAAATATTTCAAGCATACTCTGAAATAATGTATAATTTGAAACAAATACAATCCAAATCTCATGACACATGGTTGAAAGCAATAAAGGAGAGTTAGGGTTCTAATTTTAAACTGCAAGATTTTAAAATATGAGGAGTCTTCGTAATACTTTAAAAAAATACCAATTAGAACTCTTAGTTTCTTCAAATAAAAACCTCAGTGACATACATTTATATACTGATATACTTATTTTCTAATACCAAATCCTAAATTAATATTTTACAAATTGCAATCAAAATATTTAAGGTTTAAAACTTAAAGTTCTTTCAAACTTTATGAATTAGAAGTGTATACCTTAAAATTTCAAATCGAAAAACTAGTCTCCAATTTCATCAGTTCTTTCAGAAATCACAAATTGAATTTCCATACGGGAATTTTTTCAGTAATGGGCAGTGAAATTATTTTTAAAAATTAAAAAACATGGCTTTTGTTGAATATTAATACTGGCAGTGTTTTCAAGAGTTTTACTTAAATATACATATTTAAGTACTTAAATAATCAGTGTATTATTTCTCTGACTTGCTGTTGTCAGCAAGAGTGAAGGCTGGCCATTTGTTAAGGCAATTAAGTATTCTGAATAGGTTGACATCTCATCAGTTCAATTTTATTCCGACTGTGAACTTAATTTTTTTTTTTTGAAAGATTTTTAACTCAGGAGAGAATAAAAAGATGTAAATAATTCTCAGGGTGAATAAAGGAAGCACAAATGAGTTCTTCAGAGCAGAGACCTACTTTGTTCAAGAAACTCTCTGGCAGTCAGGCAGTTTTTTTGAATGAATAACCCAGTTATAATAGCATACCTTAGAGTATAAATTCAACTGAAATGTAAACTCCTTGAAGCCAAGGACCTATTCTTTATAATCCCATGATGCCTAGCCTAGAACAGCATTTTATAGATAATAATACATTTGGTGGAAAAGCTGAGTTATTAGCTGGACAAATATGGTCAAATGGATGGTCACTACAAATACTGCTAGAATTCAGATTATTTGAATTATATAATTCAACCCAAATTTCTTAATGTAATTAGTAAAAAGAATTAAGTGGTTGAAGCAGTGGACTAATTGCATTCTACTAGCATGTTAATTAAAAATGTTTGAAATAGTTCGAGAAAAAATATCACTTAACTCTAATATTAAGAACTGCTTCAGCTATTTGTAAAAGTATATTCCCTAAAAAAGTGGAAATTAATAGATCTTACCTTGGTAAAACAAAAAGGAATCAGAAAAATTTAATATTAGGATAAGTATCTGCTATATAAAGTGAATTTTCCATTAAAAGCAGCAAATTGGTTTCATCCTATTAAAACACTTAAATGAAAGCACATCTTGTATAATAAGTATATTGTCATATATATAAGAACTTTTTCCCTCCAAATAACATATAGCACAAAAAAATCTGAGGCATTGCCCTGAGATGCTCATTAGCACACTAAAGGGGGGTATGAGGTCAAGAATTCAAGTGGTACAAAAATGAAGGGTATATTAATAGGGGTCAGAAGTGCTCTTTGAGTGTGGCTGATTCCCTACTACCACCAATACCCCCAGAAATCAAGAACACACAGTCTGCTGTTACATATTTCCTTCCTGTATTTTATAATAAAAAACTGTATCTACTATGGCAATGCTGACTCATGTGGAAAAGATTTAGTCTTCTTAGATCACATTTTAACAACAGTTTTCTCTCACTCCTAAACCTAATCTCAGTATAATTTTAAGAGAAGTTTATTTTAATCTTTTTATTTAAAGACTCAAACTAAAAAAGGCTCTAATAATGCTGTTATGGTTTGAAATATAGCTTTCCATCACATATTTTACTTGTGATTTAAGGTTTTACATCTCAAAAATTTAACTCAAGATACTGAAATTTTCAGAACTAAAAATGACAATCTACTTAAAAAAAACTAAGGACCTGGATTATTGTAAATAGGGATTTAGTTTTCAGTACCAGTATGCCTGGTAATCAATCTACATTAAAGCACTGGTATTAAATGCACATTTAGATACTTGCAAAGCTGTAACTTAGAACATTATCATACTTCGCACTCTACCAGATTTATACATTTAAGCATTTATTTGTAAGTACGGAATTGGTTCTGTAATTCCAACTGTTATGAATTTCTGAATATAAATAGTACTTCTTTTTATTCATGCTGGATTACGATATATATTAAATACAATTAAGTCACATTTAATTACCTCACAAATAAGAGGGATGATGAGATTTTGCTGGTATTTAACTACTTAAGTCTGAGACATTCCACATTACTTTCCCACTACTCCCCTAACTTTACATTAGTTTTAAGGCTATATATACAAATATGTATATTTCCAAATTAGATAAAAAGCAAATTAACAAAACTGATTATACTACATTTTATACACAAGTTTTGATTTTGTATTCAATGTTGTCTTTTAACCATACATTTTAATAGTTTTCTAGAGGGGAATCTGCCTACTGAGTGATTAAATTACATGGTAATAAATACAATATGCAACCTAAAGAGACAAAAATACAGAAGGGCACAGAACAGTTTCTTCAGTGTGACAGATTTTAAAACCTACTTTCACATGCTTAATCTGAGAAATTTAAGCCTATGTTAAATTAGGCTGTTTTTATATCTACAATTCTTTAAGCTTTGCAAATTATTTTTAAAGGCCAACAGCTAAAAATTATTAACATGCTATATTTCAAATCACAAACACATCTTAAGTACTTGGATTCTAAAGACATGGGCCAATTAAAAAATCACAGGCACACACACTACACACTACACACACACACACACACACACACACACACACACTCTCACACCCCTATAAGAGAGTGTTAGATTGTCACCCTTTGACAATTATTTTAATTAAACATTCAAGCTGATACACATCTTAATGAAAAACAGCCAAAAGAAATCCATTAAAAAGTTAGTTATGAACAACAGAGACTTGAATCTTTTAGTCTCTCTAATGGGAGGAAAACAGTTCCATCTATGCTTTGACTAACAGTACTTTCCAATTAAAAAAGACTAATATCTTTCCCCATGAGAAACTTCTCTTACAAATGGCATCATGTTTTAAAAGGACGGGGCTAAAGGAGGAATTACACATACATGATTAAATTTCTTGTTTGTTAAATCAAGCTTTATTGATAAAATGGAATTCAGAATATCTTAATAGGAACAGCAGCAGGCCCAGCCAATCATGATAGCAAAAATGTGGCAGTCTCCTACTATATGTAGGAAGGTGCTGCTTATCAATTAGTAATTAAATGTAAGGACTTGTAAAAGAGGTGCAAAGAATCAAGGCATTCTAGCCCCAAGATTGATATTCTTATGAATATACTGTATTACCTGCAATACTCATGGCAACAAGGACAGGACAACCTAAAAGACAGTTAAATGAAGGGCCAACTTTATCAACACCGCCAATCCCACTGCCAAGAACATTAAGATAGTTTGCAGTAACTTTCTGAATGTTTGGCTTCATAAAGATTCTGGATTATTTCCATAATCATGTGTACATTTGAGCACCTAGCTGACATGGCTGCTGCTCTCCCTGTCCCAACCCAAGTCCAAACACAACATAACTTGAAGGGCTATTTATCTGTTGCATCACACAACAAGCCAAACATTTCTTGTAACTCTGATAGTGATTTAAAGCAGTTCATAATTAAATATGAGCATTTTGTACAAGAACAATTACACTTTACAAAAAACAAAATCATACAACAAAAATTGCTGGAGTCTGATTTACAACATGAATTATGGTTTGAAATCACGTTTACATAAGTCTCAAATTTACAAAAAAAAAAAAAAAAATCAGTTCTGGGCTTGCTGTTGTACTGCTGAAGTTCTCTGATGTGATCACTCTCACCCATCACATGCCCTTCTTTAAACGAGGATGGATGTTTAAAAGGTTTAATGAAGATGACTGTACTCTCCTTTGGATGTAAAGGTACACTCCATGGATGGATGAACAGTTTCACCACATATCATCAGTTGACGTAGAATCCTTTTTAAAAGAAAACAAGAAAATTAACTCTGAGATGTGCCAGCACATTATATCCTGGATGTAGAAGTTTAGCCAAGTAAAGTTGGCTTTCAGAATCTAAGTGTTTTGCACAGCATATGTGTATGTTTGTATATGAAGCACCAATATTTAATATGTTCAGAGAATAGTTAACCTTTTGTTTTGGAATAACTGAAATATTATTTTATCATGAGATTGACCAAATAATCAAATCAGTAAAGCTATTAGAGAACTTTTTTCTTCAGAAACACCAATTTATTTTCAGAACATTACTTTTATAAATTCTTACTGCATATGAAGAGATTAAAACCTCAAATAACTATAAGATTTGAAGAAGCTTTACAATGCAGTATATAGGATACTTCAGAGTTATGCCTAAATCATCTAAAGTTACCACTCTTTGGAAAATACCATATAACCAAAGAATTTTAACTGGAAACTAACTGAAGACTACAGTATCCTAATGTTGATTTATATACACAGAATCCCTCAATACTTAAATGAAGTATATCAGGGATCTTGGCAAAGACATTTCCAACTATTTAATGGAAATGGGCATTCTGAACAAACTCAGCCTAATTCAAGATTCTGAGTTCGAGACTGTCCCACCTTCAGAAAAAAGAAATTGAGTGGATGGAAATCTTCTGAAGTTGTCTGTTTACAGAAGTTTTTAATACCCAGAATAATTCAAAGGGACTTTCTTCTCTTTTGAGGGGTGGTTTTTATCAATCACTAGAACTGTGGTAAGCAGCATTCACAGCAATCAATCAACAAATCAAATAGGATGTGTATACAAGAATGGCTGAACTCTGCAAAAGCAAGTAGGAAGGATATGCGTTTTAAGTGCAGGGGAAGGGAAAGCAACAGGGACTAAAATGTTACTTACAGTGTCATCGTTTTTGTAAGGATTCAGTCTATTGTAAACGGCTTCAATTATATTCCGCCTAAATTTTTAAAAAATGCAAAAAGTTAATTCTTCAACATACAAAATTATTTCTCACAGCCAGATGTTCATTAAAATGCCAAAGATAATTTTACAATTTTTTGAGTTCTATTTGACAATAAGTGAGCCCTACTTAAAAGATATTTGCACCCCAATGTTAAAGTAGAGGTGAATTAACTCTAATATATACACTCCACCAACCCAGTTAATAAGACTTAAAAGTCATACTTTAAAAGAAAAAAATTAGCCTATGTAACATACTTTTAAAAAAACTTTATTTTTTAATTTTCATACAACATTGGTCATAATTGTATAGTTATTGTTCCCTTTATGGCCCTCCCCTGATCAGTCTCCCCACTTCCCCGCTCCGGTTACTCCAAATTCTCTCTCGATTATACAGCATACTTCTATGTGACCTGGTTTACATGGTTATGAGTTAGCTATTAGGATGGCAATTCTTAAAAAAACATTCTGCTAACAGTTAACTGTTTTGAAGTAAAAACTCTATTAAAATTGAAATAGCAAACGTGACATTTTCTTGACAAGTGTAGGAATTAGTTTCTGATTAGTGTTTTGTCAAAAAATAGTGTATCTAAGTTTCAGCTTCCCTACTTCTGAATTTTATATGCAGTCATTTCAAAGAAGGTTGTCTGGAAGAAAGGGTTTCTTAAAACTGAAAGCTTCACACAGGAATTTTTACAATTACTATTTAATATAATGGTTATAAAGAACATGTTTAAACTAATAGAACAGTGGGTAAATAAGGAAATCAATCAAATGTATCATATGCCAATTATCTGAGGCAACAAAGTTTTAAGTCCTTGATTATAAAGCTACTTGAAGTCTCCATTTTAGTTCATAAAGATACAAGCTTACTACTTAACAAAGATTAATCCAGTTCTATGAAATATAGAGGGGAAAAGGCAAAAAATTCACCCTCATATCTTCCCACACCAAAAACTAACCAACCAGAAAGCAAGTGTCAAAAACAGAATATCAGAAAGGTAGAAACATACCCTGATGGATTAAGAAAAAAGATACTTATTATTCCTGAGGTGTTAAAGTGTTCAGAGATTCACAAGATCAAATTGTAAAAGTAGGGAAAATTATGACATAGAATTTTGTGATGTTGTAATTTAACTAAAAAAAAATTTCATAATATTAGAGCATTTATGCAATATGGAGAAATCAAGGTAACCCATGTCTTTACTTAAGACAGACTTCAGTGTAATTAGTTACAAAAAATGACATCTGTACCTGTATTCTAAATAAGCACCATATATCACTACTGAAAAACACTGACTCACATTTTGACTACAAAGATAATTGCTTGAGAAATAAGATAAACATATGTGTGACAATGAACATCTAACACTTTCATGTACTGAACGAAACTGAAACCGAGAGAATATATGAAACGTAACTTACTTGCTTGCCAATTCACCCCCTGGTGGGAGGCTGGGGATGTTCTCACTGGCTAATGTGCGCATCACATGGACTAAGTCAGGGACGCCTTCCCCCTGCTTCTTTATGATTTCTGGGAATCAGAAGTACTTTTTTTGTAAGTGTTATCCAAATTTAATTAAAAAAAAAAAACTGAAACAAAGATAACTTAGGTTTTTAAAGATGGCATTTACCACATCTGAGATTTTCTAAACTGGTATAAAAGGTTCACCTTAGAAATTTTATGAAAAAGGGATGTACAAAATGATACGAAAGTCAAGATACTTTCCAGATCAGCGTGAAAAAATAAAGATAAGTTAAAAATGTGAAAAAATTTCACATGAAACTCAATATATCACATTATGTAAGCAGGGATACGTGTGTACAAGTGAGACTGTCCTTAAATTGTCAACTAGTTACTTCTGAGATCAGCTTCTCTCTTTACCACTGGAAATATGTTTCTAAACTTTGCCCTAAAATACACTGCATAATTAAAAAAAAATCTGAAAAAAGATAAAACCTTTATTTCAGTACAGGGAATTTATTATTTAACCAAAATCATTTTTACATATATTTGCAAAAGAATATGTTAAGTAGCATGTGCAGATTAGGTTATGTACTTGAACACCACTCTCAGTTTAGTTTTTGTCCAGGGTAATTTTTAAGCAAAAAAATAGATCTATAATACGAACAAAGTCTGAATTAGGAAACAGTCTAAATTTCACGATAAACCATACAACTACACTTAAAGTTAATTTCAAAACATCCAGTTATATTAAATGAATATAATGATATGATCTGCAGTGTGCCATGCAGGTGCATGCTATTCATACCACAGAATACCAACAATGATGTACAAACAACTGAAATAACTCAAACTATTCACTTTTAGTAATACAAGTCTTTAGTTGGAGTTTTAGCATATTTATTCTAAATGTAAGATCATGCCAAAGGTCTCTGTAAGTTATATGTTGAAGTATTGGGTTTTCACTGTTTACTATAAGAAATTTCCTTTGTCATACTTTGACATCGTTTGTAAATAACTTTGAAAATAACTGCATTGATCTTTCATTCTTTAATCCAGTCTCAATTATTCAATACTAAAGCCACATATTAAAGACAGACACTGCTACCCATATTTCTTTGAATGGCTTAAATTATCTTTCCAGAATAAAGGCCAAATTTTACCACCTATTATTTTTTTTCTTTGAAAAAAAAAGTCTTAAACTGAACAAAAAGCAAGGATCTCAGATTTGGTTTGCCAAGTTCCTTTATTGTTTAATCTTTAACATCTAGAATAGTTATTCTACATGGTTCTAATGCTCGAAATCTGCTGTACAAAAATAAAGGAATTTGATGTTTACCTAAACTGCACAATTTCACAATCTAAAATTGTAATACACTTAACATACAATCTCTACTAAACCAATACAATTACTGGATTGATATCTAGACACATTAGAATGAACACTGATAATAAATTCAACCAATGATGATTTCAGGTCTAAAAAACATTACCTTGAATCACCTATAGTTGATGTATCTTACATCTCCTTTGTTGAAATATAAATTAAAAGATACTTTAATTGTGAAGAAAATTACATGAAGACTTTAAAAAAAAGTAAGGCTTTGAAGACAATATTTCCCATTCCACCTGGGACAATACATTTAAACTATCTGATATTAATACTACACTCGTTTTGCTCTTTCTGCTTTTAAAAAACAAAAAATTTTAGAAAATATTCCTTTGTGTTTTAATTACAACTGTATAAAGACCAAATACTTTTATTAAAGTATATATAATAGAAGATCTGTTTCACATGCACATAAACACATTCTACCCCTTCCCAGTCCTTCTCCACCAAGGCTGAAGGATTCTATCAGTTATCTCCAAATTAGTAACTGTTTGGGCACTCAGTAGCAAAGATTTTAAAAATATATACACAGAAATATAATCTTCAATTTACTTAGAAGGACCAATCTTAAGTGTATGGTCTAAATTATGAACTGAAATATTTTTTCACAGCCCAAGAAAGTCAAGTATTTAGAAGGATAGAGATTACAGCAGAGATGAAAAGTCTTTGCCCTTTTTTGTATAGGATGAATCAAATAAGAGTTCAAGGGGGCAAAAGTGAGGTTTAGTAGGTCACAGCAAATTAGTGAAGGGGTGTATTTAAAGAAAAAAAGTAAAAGATATTTACTGCCTGTTTTGGTAACTGATAGCAGCATTTTTTTCAAGACAAGTAATTTTTACAAATGCAAACATTCTAAGTTTTAGAATATAGCAGCAATTTTTTTTTTTTTTTTTGAGGCTACATCTCGCTTTGTGCCCAGGGAATCACAGGCTCATGTTGCCCGGGTACCATGGACTCAAGCGATCCCTAGCCTCAGCGTACAGGTAGCTAGGATTACAGGCATGTGCCACCACGCCCAGCTATTTTTTGAGACTAGGTCTCGCTATGTTGCCCCCAGGTAGGTCTCGAACCAGCGGACTCAAGCAATTCCTAGCCTCAGCCTTGCAGGCTGCAATTAAAAACACGCACCACTGTGCCTGGCCAGCAAGTTTTAATTAACGTAATACTTAGTCCCTTGTTGCAGTCTCACCAAACCTATCTCAGTAAAGAATATTATATTTTGAAAAAAGTCTTCAACTGAATAGTACAACACTTCAACATATCAAAAATAGCAAGTATAATGTAAACACTGTTCAGGTGGCAATTCTTGATAGATGATATGCAATATAAAATTTATTGTAACAAAATTAAGTATCTAAGGCAATCATCTAGAATTGCATTAAAAACTTAAAAGAGTGCACACTAAAAAGTTGTTTTTAAAACTTGATTGCATTTCATAATAAAACTAAAGTACTTACTTTTATTTTTTTAAATCAGTAGAAAACATGTATGCCCAAGTTAAAGTGCCAATAAAGAAATATCAACTTATTCCAATACATTTTTTCTTGCCGTTTCATATTTTTCCACTAACCAGCACTTTCAACAAATGTATGACTTGGTAACATTCGAAAGATTTTGTTACTGTAATAATTTAGATTGAAATGACTTAAAATATAAAAATCCGAGCCCTATGGTAATAGGGAGAAAACAAACTCATTGATAGTCTGTCCAATAAATGAAATACTAAATAGTACCTATACATAGTAGATATATCACTATCAAGTGAGGAAAGAGCAATAAAGAGAAAACAGCAGCTCTAGATAATACTGAAAATCAAAACAATCATGATTCTATCATCAGACTAATTATAACTGATACCAAGCAATAAAAAGGGAGAAAACAAAATAAAGTGCATTATCATTAATAAGGCAGGCACAGCAGGATATAATAGTGTGTAGTGCTTACATGCTATTAAAGGTCTTTAAGGTGCAAATTAATGACATCAGAAGCCCAAAATGCATTTTAACACTATTAAAGGCATGTCAAATTTGAAGAAACTGCATAATCTACATGCTTATTGCATATATGCAGCACAGTGGAATTCTCTAGGGAGGCTTAATATTTATACCAAGTAATAGCTGTATCAAAGGATCACTAAATATTTTTGGGAAATATTTAAAGTCATTACACTTCAGAGTTACAAACATCTTTCTAATTATCCCAAGTAATCTGCAAAATTATGACATCTATTTTTTTATTTTATTCAGTATTTACATTTCTGCCAGGTAGAGACCTAAGACGTTTTCTTTTTGGATCTATATTGTCTAAGTGAGGAAATTTATGGCTTAAGCAAAAACTCTGAAAGAGTTTAAAATAAATTTTTCAAAGCTGTGGCACATAAAAGCTGCTAATAATCAGGATTTTCCAAGTTTTTTTTTTTAAAAAAAGGCTTAAAGTTACATACATCACTTTACACAGAAAGATGGTATTCAAATGATCACCATCATAAATAATGTTTAAAAAAAACACAAATCAGACTTTTGTGGCATAAAATTACTTATGCCAGTGAATTCATCAAGAATTTTAAAGCACACAAACACTTTTAGCCTTTTTAAACAAAGGTATCCTGAACAGATTGTACAGGACCACACTGGGTTGTTGTAACTAATGTAACTATAAGACAATCACATACATCTAAACAGCTACTACAAAAATGCCTTTCCTACTTTGTACACTAAACATTATATATCAAAAGCATGTAAAGGTCTAAAAGCTAAAATGTTAAAGTTTGATTGTGTTGATGTTTTTCTTTAATAAAGCTACTTATTTTTTGTTAAATGATCCACCTTCTACTCTGCTTTCCAGGTACTTGTCCAACTCTGCCTCCTTTTTCACTGCTTCTGGAGATACTTTGGGTGCATTTGGGAAACAGATCAATATCACACTCATGTTGTCTCGACTTCCCTGGGAAGAGAAAGTTTGAGAAATTATTTTCATTTTTGTTTTGCTCCTCAAAGCACTTAAAACTTTTACAGCCATGCCAATTATACTTGGTCTAACAAAAACATATACATGTATATGTTGGGCGACCCCTCACATACAGCATGACCAACATTCTAAAAGAAAGAAGAGAAACACTATTAAATCATACCTCAACAAAGAATTTTCAAAATTTTAGAAAACAAAAACATCCCTAAACATTTACTGGCTGCCTACTTGAAGTGATACATAACATACACACATACATTCATTAAATGTAATTAGAGGAAAAATACCTAGTGGCATTCCTTACAACATGTATACTTGACCAATTTATGTTTAAAATGTATTGGAATTTGGTTATTTAAGTTATAGGGAGAAACATAGAAGACTATGAAGTTTATAAACCATCTTTTAACTTTCACACTTTAGAAAAATGAATTATTAGGAAGTACATTCATTTAAAAAAATATTTAGGTGATCAAAAATGCTACAATTAAAATTCTTGAAATGATGTTAACCTCCCCAACACTTTTCTTTCAATTAGGAATTTGAACTTTTACATTTTAAGTATTTAAATTCCATTATATTAGAAAATTGACCATATACCTTTAGTTTAAGCAATATAAAATAATTTACTATTAAAAGACAATCTAGGGAGAAATTGTATAAAATGTGGCAAATGATAAATCACTGAGTAATGTATAGAGTAAAATAGAAGAGACAGAGTGGAATTGAGTCATAATTTTTAAATCTCTGAGTCTGGCAATTTTCTCAAGAAAACAGCTTTTATTTTAGCTGACAAGGATTTAATTCTCAAGTATTACAGAATAATCCCAACAAATGGATTCTATTTTCATGTATATTAAAAAAGACAAAGAACACATACATTGTTAGGTTGTCCCAAATTCAAAAATTAACTGTGCACTATTAAGTTGTTGCTCTATTTATTTTTTAACGTATTTTGGATGTCACATTAACTTGTATTGGGTATTACATAAATCTGATTTCTAAGCATGATCAGATTTTAATTAAGATTTTAAGCACAGTTATTAGGCATAAAACTATGAAGAATACTACATTGACTTTCTATTTTTGCATATTGAAAGAAAAATCAAATGTGTATTTTGGGTCATAAAATCAACACTGGTTAAAAAAATCAGTTTAGTTAAATGAATACTATTGATGAACATTATAGTAGAAATACTACTGAATCTAAGGATTTATATTCTAGTCTTAGCACTGTTACTAAAATCTATAAACTGGTAGAATCATTTTCAGTTTCTTTAGAAGAGAGAGCAACATGTATCAAGAACATACTAGTTTGCTAAACTAGGTACTTCATGAATCATATGTACATACCAGCATAATTCCTAAACAGCCCTATGAGTTAGATACTAATATTTTCTTGCAATAACTTGCTCAGAGTAGAGTGCATAAGTAATAAAGGTGAACCTTGATTCTAAATCTAACTCCTCAAGTCACAGAGCCTTCAGCTTCCTCATCTGCAAAAATAAAGGGGCTCAGCCAGTTTATCTACAGGCATGAACTAATGTAATCATCCCAAAAATTCCTTGAGATATGGTAATAGTGAATTCCCTTTTTTAAAAAACAATTAAAATGGATAGTCCAAATAGTTTAAACAGCTTACCTAAAGTCATACAGTCTCACACAAAGTTCTTCTGACTCCATATCCAAGGCTATGACTATTATATCAAATGAAAACTAGTCTTTCTGCTGGAGTTACAGAGTCACTAAACCAGTCTCAAAGTAATTCCATAAGTGTACTGATACACATACTCAAAACATTAAAATATTTATATACCATACTACATTATAGTATATTTACTATACAGTTGTAATACATGTTGAAATTATTAAATTTCTAACACATTATTGGCACTGAGGTTTAGCCTTCTCTACTCACTTTCTTTTAAATGATGTACTTTGATATAATCTTTATACCTTTGATAATATTCCCCAATATTAAAACTCAAGTACTCATGGTTACTAAGACTAAACATTCAGACTATAACTCTTAGATATTTGGTGACTGGTCAATTTATTTCTAAAAGTATTACTGTATTTTTATAGTTGGTGAAGAGTATCCAATGTTTGTGCCAAAAATTTATCACTAACCAACTACATGTGCTAAGATGATTAAATATTAGAGTAGTAATTAAGATGACATAAAAATCATTTTAATAAAAAAGTCTAGCTACCTTATATAAACAGGTGTCGACTACTTCATTGCAAACTTTCTCAAGGTCATCAGTGACTTCAAGTCTGGATCTTACAAAATCACAGAGCTCTTCATTTCCCATAACATCCCAAATACCATCACATGCAAGGATAATGAACTGATCATCTTCTTCAGATCTTTCAATATCATGGACTTCAGGCTCTGGTGAAACAAGCTGCTCTGTAGGACCTTTTCCATGGACACATTTGTAATCAAAGTCCCCAAGGGCCCTCGATACAGCCAGAGAGCCGTTCACACGCTGAATCATTACAGAACCACCTGCATTCTGAATTCGTTCTTTTTCCAGCGGATTACTTGGTTTGTGATCTTGTGTGAAGAAGTGAACTTTCCTGTTTCTACAAAGTAAACCTCTTGAGTCTCCACAGTTAATGAAATATGTATGTTGAGGAGAAATTAAGACACCCACTGCTGTCGACCCACTTCTATCTGCACCATGTTTCTTCTCTGACATAACTCTCATGTGTTCATCAATCTCCAGAAAACCTGTTCTGATTCCATTCTTTACATTTTCCACAGAAGGTGCTCCTGCAGACCCTTTAAAATCCTGGTTATTGGTGATGTGATCTAGTAAATGCTCACAGCAGTATTTGGCAACCTGAGAACCAGCATGCCCATCATATACAGCAAAGAATGACCATGTTTCAAGTCCACTTGGCAAACCGATCACAGCTGTATGTGCATCCTCCATTTCAACTCGCCAGCCTTGCATGCTACTTAGCCCATAACGCAACCCGTTACCCTGCCCCTGGGCATTATGTTTTTCCATCTTTGGCTTATCTAAAAATGCTCCCATTATGTCTTGATCCTTTCGGTCTGCAAAGGAAGAGAAACGGAAAGTTAGTAACTTTCAGATGCACAAAACACATATCCAAGAACATTAAGGGTGAAGGAGACACAAAAAAGCCTTGAATAATTCTTTATTCTGTCTTCTGATAAGAAGACAGTCACTATTAGTGCTGATACCAAACCTGGAAAATTGGGAAAAAGACTGATCAGATAATGCTTAGCCTGGACAATAGAGAACTAAAGAACCAGGATAAAGGTAACTGATCTGACACTCTCCCAAAAGTACCAGCACTTGAGGGAGAAAGGAGACCTGACAACAGCCTTGAGTTTACATCAGCCATTCAAGAGTAAAGCAAACACATGAATCTCTTTGGAAATTGCAGAACTAAGTTGAATGTGTATCAATCAAGAAAGTCAAATTCACAGGATATACCAAAAGTCTACTAATTCAAACATCTTAGCTGAAGATTCATATTTTCTAAGTTTGATTCCACTTAAACTATTTGGCATATTTATAAGCTATCTCATGACTCAGATACTTCTCTTTAGTAGTTGTCTATTATGTTAACGTAGTGTTTATAGGTAAGTAATTTCTGGTATTATATTTATATAACATAGTATTGGGGTAAACTAAACTGAACTAAAATCTAGTTTTAGACCTACTAACTACACGAATTCTCTAACAAAGTAAAAAAAAGACCTATTCACATCACTCTAAATGTGCATGTTTCTTTAATTCACTGCTCATCATCAGTTGCCTTAACTGGAATCCTTTACCTTTCCTCTCCACTCGCAGAAAGAAGTATGCCTACTGCTTAATATCTAGTTCAAATTCTACCTTTTCCATGATAAGTCAGTAAATTATCAAATTACTGTAAGTGGTCTAGTCTCAATTTTCAAGTTGTAAAGCAATTACATGTACATTTAATAAAGCTTACATATACATGTAACAAAATTAGTCTTATCATCTACTGGCCTTCTACTAATCTAATGGTAATAATACTAGCAAGTATAAATAGTAAGAGATCAAGGGGTCTGGGAACAGCTCTGTGGACAACCCTGTAATCTTAGCTAATCTAATTCTTCCCCAGTAAGGATTGGTCTGGTATGAACCCACGTAAGGTTAGGATTTAGGCTGACCTCTACACTTGAGTAACAGCCTTGGACTTGGGGTCCAAGTCATCAAATGAGTCACAACTGAACTCAAAACAATCTGAAAGGACAATGAGATTTTACAGAGGCAAAAGAGAGATGGTTAGCAGAGCAAAAGGATGGGGAAATGTAGTTAGGTAAATCAGAAAGCAATTCTGATTCCAGGGGATTGATGACAGTAATATTAAATAAAGCTGAGAAGAAAAAGGGAGAAGAAAAACCTCCTTAGGAAGGTAGTTGCACAGCTACTCTCTCTATAATGAAAACTAGTTATTTTTCATGGTGGTATTCATCAGATTACTTCTGACACCAAACTGATACAGATAACTATTTTGATTGGACAAAGGATACCATAATAGTGACACTTTAATGGCAGAAAATGTTTAGGAAAAATTCTAAATCACTCTGATAGATGTTTTGCCAGCACAACCTCATTCATTCCCCACAATTGTCTAAAATAGGCAATATCTTAATGAAGAACTTTAAGATGAAAAGAACATGACCAACTGATAAGTTTAAAGGACTCAATTCTAATTCAAGTCTACCTGACTCTAAAGCACTATTAATGACTAAAGCAATGGTTTCACCATAACTCCTTCTCAACTGAGATTAAAGAAATTTCTAAGGTAGGGTTGAACACTAGTTATCTGTGTTAATAGATTAGCTGGACTGCCCAGTACGCAGAAAAATGAGCAATGGTGATGTTAAAATCACCTGTTGTTCATTAGTAGCAAATTGTCGCATCTCTGTATTTCTATCCCTTTAGCTAGAGGACAAAAAAGAGGTGTATACTAGCCACTAATTGTACATTATTACATGAATACTTTCTTCATCTGTATAATGAACACTCCTGAATTAATACTCCTGAATGTTTAAAGGAGGTAAAGGTTTAAATGAGAAATGGATGTAGAAATAGCCACATAGGTCTGGCAAAAACGATACACTAAGCATATGGGAGGTCTTTTAACTACTACTATGTCCCAGATACAAAGCCACAATTAGGTTTTGATATTATCACATAGGATAATAGAAAAGTTCAGTGATTATTCTCCATATATACATATGAAACTACCAAATAATTATCTGAAGATAAATATGGGGTACTTTCTAAAAAGAAAGTCCAAAATTTTGAAAAATATGTTTTGGAGATATGAAAGTGTATCAAACATCTAATAAAATTTTAAGTTCTACTTAAAATGAAAATTTTAAGTAAATGCAAAAATAAAGGGCAAATTAATAAATTTGTGATTGTACTTTCAGATGAGTCAAAATCTTATTTCCTTGAAATCTGAGTAAATGGTAGAGTACAGATGAAACAGCCAACTATAGCTATGTAAATACCCCAATACAATGTTATATAAATATAATACCAGAAATTACTTACCTATAAACACTATGTTAACATAATAGACAACTACTAAAGAGAAGTATCTTACTGAGTCATGAAATAGCTTATAAATATGCCAAGTTATGAAACTATACGTCTTATAAATAGCAAACCTCTAGGGGATTCAACTTGCACATGAAAATTTTAGTTTTGAAGAGAAATTCTAGTTCTCATCTAGTTTTAAATCTGCCTTAAGCACATGCTGGGTCTCACCATATTAGCATTATCAGTTAATCTCATCTTTTCAAACAAAGTACCATGACAATCATAAGACTAAATTCACCTTTGATATGATCAGAAAATTTGAACTTTTTTTTTCTCTTTCAAAACTAAACTAATCCCCCAAATGAACTATTCTAAGGGTAGGCCAGGAAGTCAGTCAATTAAAGTTCAGCCACTGCCTTTTACTAAACAAAACTGATCTTAAAATCAGTCAAGGATCTTGACACAATGAATGTAATTGACACAATGAATGTAAAGAGAATCAGCAAATGATAATTTGAATTCTTTTTAAGGCAAGACCTACCTTTTCTGATAAATATTACTTTGATCAGATACATACGGTAGGGGGTAAGGACCAAAAGAGATACACAAAATAACAACAACAACAAAAAAAACAATTATTGCTTAACGGCATTTAAAGGAGGACAGATGCTGCTAATGGAAGAACTTATGTTTAATGACCAGAGACAGGTTTGGTTATAAAATGGGGGAGGCAAACCTGCATGAGAAATAAAGATATGGGTGGGGGGGTTGGGGAAAGAAGTCCAATAGAAAAAAACTTTATAGCAAGAGAGATCAAGCTCCTTGACACAAGGGGAAAAAATGAAACACTAGCTCACAGCAAGCAGCAATGTATAACAAGGTCACATTGAAGTTATTTGCAGTGGGATGTAAACTACTACCACCAAATCTTCAGTATATTCTACATTGCCCACTATGTTTACATATGAATACAATTTTTAAAACATGAGGACAAATGGTCAGCTGAGATCTGGACTGTACATTTACTGAATAATAGGATATTAAGCAATTTACTGCACAATTAAGATTCAGTGGGGGAAAAAAGTCATTGGGGTCGTCATATTTCTGTAAGGGATAAATTATGGTACACAAAATACTTTTAACTTCCCAAGTTCTGCGATATAGTAATTCATAAACTCTATTTTGTAGTCTAAGGCAGCCATCTCCAAAGTTATCTATGGTAATGATAAATAAGTACATGAACAAAACTTACCAGTAACTTAAGAGAAATAAAGGACAATCTTTGGGTAATTTTTCTCATATTTGGAGTCTGAAATTTCTCACTGATAACTAACTTTCAAAATTATTACATTTATATATTTACAAACTAATTTTGGTATTTTGTTCAATTAATCAAAATGAAAATGGAGAAATGATCTGTCTAAATCCATTTTACAAATGAGATGCAGAGAAATAGAATGATTTGCTCAATGTCACAAAGGTAGTTCAGCAGTAAGGATGAGACCAGGTAGGACCTAGGACTAGGACTACTTGGACTGGCACTCCAATTCTCTTACAAAAAATGATCCTATTTTCCTACTTGGAAATAAACCACTATAAATTTAAAAGCCAGTTTTTAAATGAAAACACGAGGGAGATAGGTAGGAGAGATTACTGCAGAACAAAATTGACACTTCCTTTAGTCCCATGTTTTCTCTACCTACTCTAATTTGTATTCTAAACTGTCAATGATAAATGACAAAAGAGAGAAAGGATAGATAAGTCAAGGAAAAGGGAAAAAAAAGAATGAGCAAAATCTAAACTTTAAATTGCAATTTCTGGTAAAGTCAATCCCAAGTAGTCAGGCTAAGTAAAATACAAAAACAAAAATAAGAAATGTCCACTTACAACAGTATCAAAAAACATTAAATACCTAGGAATAAATTCAACCATGACACTGAAAGATTTGTGCACTGAAAATCACAAGACATTATTAAAAGAAAAGGAAGTTTAAGGAAGTGGAAAGATATTCCATGCTGTTGGATTAGGCGAGTTAACATTGCTAAAATGGCAATATTAACTCAAACAATCAATACACTGATTCAGCGTAATCCCTATCAAAATTCCAACAGAATTCTTTGCAGAAAAAGAGAAAAAAAGGAAAAATTACTTGGAATTACAAATAGTTAAAATAGTAGAAGTGTATCAACCTTGACTTCAACCTATATCACAAAGTGACAGTAATCAACACAACATGGTGTTGTAATAAAAAGAAACAGATCAATGGAACAGAACCCACAGATAAACCCACACCTATCTGGAAAACTAATTTATGACAAAGGAGCCAAGAGCATACACTGGAGCAAGAAAAGTATCTTCAATAAATGGTGTTGGAGGCCAGGCATGGTAGCACATGCCTGTAAGCGGCAGCCTAGAAAGCCACGACAGGGACCAGGGATTGCGGTTCGAGTTCCATGGGGGGGGGGTGGGGGGTGGGAGGGGTGGAACGTGTAGTGAGACCTAGTCCCCAAAAAATAGCTGGGCGTGGGGGTGTGTGCCTGTAATCCCAGCTATCTGGGAAGCTGAGGCTGGGGACTGCTTGGGTCTGTGGTACCCTGGGCAACGTGAGCCTGCAGTTCCACAGGCAAAAATAGTGAGACCTAGTCTCAAATGAATGAATGAATGAATGAATGAATGAATGAATGAATGAATGGTGTTGGGACAACTGAACTGCAACAAGCAAAACAATGAAATTAGACCACTATCTAACATCATACATAAAATCAACTCAAAACAAACTAACAATTTAAATGTAACATACAATTATGAGAACATAGGGAAACAAAACAAAACAAGAAAAAAAGAGACCATATCAAACCAACTGATAGTGGAAGAAGCTATAAAGTGAAAAGGCATTCATTGAAAGGGAGAGATGCTTATAAATCATACATCTGACAAAGGGTTAATATACAAAATATATAAGTATCTCCTACAATGCATATAGTTAAAACCACAGATAATGACATGATTTAAAAATGGGCATGGGATCTGAATACACTTCTCCAAAGGAGATAAAAAGGTGGGCAAAAGGTACAAAAAGATGTCAATTATTTTTCATTATTAGAGTTATGTACATGAAAACAACACTGAGATATATGATCTCACATTGTTAGAATGACCTATTCAAAAGACAAGTGTTAGAAGCAGGGAGAGGAAAACCTTGTATACTACTGATGAGGACATAAACTGGTGGAGCCATTGTGGAATGAGTGTGGAGGTAACTCAGAAAATGCGAGAATAAAAAATTACACATGAACCAATTATTCCACTTCTCAATATTTACCTAAATGTAAAAACACAAATTCAAAGAGATATACGTATCCCCATTAAAGAATTAGTTAACAATAGCCAAAAGCTGGAGACAACTGAAATGTCCATCACTAGGACAACTAAATAAAAAAAATTACTTTCACTCATTGACACACAAACATACACATACTGGAATACTACTCAGATATAAAAAAGTTAAGTTTCTGTTATTTTCCATAACATGGATGAAATGAGAAGGTATTATGCTACATGAAATAAGGAGGAAAAGACAGCCACTATATGATTTCAACCATATGAGGAAATACAGAAATATATCTAATGAACAAATTAAGACAGAAACAAACCTTCAGATCATAAGAATAAAACAACGGTTACCAGAAGGGAAAGAGGAAGTGGGGTGTGTAAGTAGGGTCATTAGGTCAAGAATGTAAATTATACTTTTAGTGGTGAACATATTATAGTACATACAGATGTTGATTTATAATGTTGTAGACCCAAAACCTACATAATGTAATAAACCAACATTATTTCCAGTATAGAAATTTTTAAAAACTATTATGACTGGTATAACTATATAAACTGGTATAAGTAAAAGAGTAAAGATTAAATACACAAACATACAGGCACACAAATATAAAAGACAGAGAGGCTATAATTTAAAAAATTCAGAAGTGAAAGGAGGGGGCATTCAGTATAGTCTTTAGATCTAAACTTAGAAAATAATTGATCAAGATATGAGATGACAATAAATAAAACAATTGTAGGTTATCAATTTTAAAAAGTGCTTTCTGAAAGGATGGTGATGAACTAAAAACAATTACTAAGAATTTCAACAGAGATGATGAAGAGTCAATTGGAGACCACTGGAAAAAACCTCATACCAATAAATGAGATCACCCCGAAGAACACTTTTAAACTCTAAAACTTGTTTCCCTCATGCTGATTGCAAAAATATAAACTCATCCACATTTGTACTTATCCTAACCTCATATCTTCCTATTTATATAACAGAGGGCTCAGTCTTTTCATGTAAAATTCCTCTACTAGAACTTTGTAGTCCATGCTTCAAAGGAGTCTATACAACTTAGATATATTCTCAGGAACCTTGCACTATTATTTTTTTTCCTTTGTATTCAACTGATGCATAATTTTTAAAGGCAATAAAATATCACACATTAAAAATAAGCCTTTATGTGACTGACTACCTTTTCTAGCTACCCAGATGTCACTTCTCTCTACAGTTTAACTTCTTTAAGAAAGAAAACATTGATACTGCAAACTTTTTCAGTCATCCTATCAAAACAAGCACCTCCCAGTCACCCCATCCAATTGACATTTTTGCTTTCATTTCTGATTGTTCACAACAGCATTCAACACAACATTTCTTCTTGAAATACTCTCCCTTTTGCTGTTCAAGAAACTATACGCTCCCTGCTTTCCTTCTACCCTCCTTTTCTTGTCTCTGTTGCAGCCCAACTTCATCTCCCAAGCTTTTAACTACAGACATGCAAAGGTTAGATATAGGCGCTCTTCTCACCCCATGCTGGTTTCCTAGGCACTCTTTCACATACCTATAGCTTTTGCTAGAGACTGACGCAATTATTCATCAAAGTGAATAGAGAACATGGGTAAAACTTTGACATCTCATTCTATTTCATCCTCCATTACTCCATCATCAAGTCCCACTCATCATACTTGCTAAATAGTCTCAAATTTGTTCACATTTTTTTTTTCTCTAACACCATAGTCTTCAAGTTACCACCATCTCTTACTGCATTATTTTATATTGGCTTCCTATATTGTCTCTTCACATATATGCTGGTTTTCTTACAACTTACTCTAACTGCAGCAAAAGTAAACTTTTCAAAAGACAAATATCATATTTTGTATTAAAGGTCATTCAATGACTTTCCTATTTGGGGAGATAAAGAACTTCAAGGGTTCACCTAAAGGCTGTGACTGGTTAGACCTCTATCTATCTTCTCCAGAGTTAGATTACTTCTAGTGACCATTCTTCCTATGTTCTTCACTCAATCATAAGGGCTTTGTTATAGTACCTTGTTCTTGGCATGCTCCCTTCCTCTAAAATAGTAACACACTATGACTTATCATTTGTGTAACTCTTAAGTAACATTACAGAAAAAGAAGTAACCTGCTTCTTAAAACTAGCACATCTGGGAAAACAAAATCCCAATTATATAAAGAAAAAGAACGTAGAAAATTAACCAGTCATCCAATTAGTATTAGGGGTGGGGGATACTCGTTTTATGTATTTAAAATCCCTACATCAATATGAAAACAACCATGGAATACCTTTTGTAAGACACTAAATAATATCTTCCGAAGATCAATAAAGTCCTAATCCTGTAAATGGTATTTTTTTGGAAAAAGGATCTTTGCAGATGTGATTGAGAACCTTGTATTACAGAGATTTCTTAGATTATCCAGAAACCTCTAAATGTAGTGTTTTTTTAAAAAATCAGGCAAACAGAAAGATTTGATACATTAATAGAAGGTAATATGAAAACAATGCAGAAATTTGAAATGTTGGCCTGAAAGAGCAGAGCAATATGGCCACAATCCAAGAATGCTGACAGCAAAAGTTGTAAAAAAGCAGGAACCAATTTGTCCCTTAAGTCTCTGGGTGAGCACATTCCTGCCAGTATCTTGATTTCAACCCAGGAAAACTGACTTTGGACTTGTGACCTCCAGAATGTGCATGAAAACCAGGAAAAGAGACAGAATATAACAAAATAGTAACAGAGCTAAGGAAAGAAATTTATTGTATTATGTAATCGTGTAAAAAGCAATGAAGAACAAAGAATCTGCAGAAAATAATCAGAAAGGGGCAAAAACCAGACTAGGAAAAATCATATAGTATGTAAAGGGTTTGTTAAGAATAACTTTAATAGAAACTAGATAACTTTAATAGAAACTTACTACCAACCTTACAAATAATTCTGGTGAAAGTAATGAATTTCAAGAATACAAAAATTCAGATAAATGAAAAATGTCAAAGAAAATAAAAAAGTAAAGACAAAACCAAATCAGCCTGACTTCAAACTTCTTTGTGATTCCTGATACGCAGTAATACCTATAAATGTTTAGGGTAAAGGCATGTATCCCAAGAATTCTCTACCCAACGAAGTTGGTACTGTATGTACAGGTAAAAGAAAAATACCGTATGCTAGGCACTAAGAAAGTACATCATCCAAATACCATTACAAGAAAATCTACCATTAAAAGAAAATACCATTACAAGAAAACAGAGTAATGCAGTTAGGAGATTAAACAAAACAAGAAATTCAGTAAAGGGGATAGCATATAAAGGATTTAAGTGTGGGCAAAAATGTTTTAAGCAAATAAGACCAAAAAGAAATCTAAGTTTGTCATTTTATTTTCAGGCAAATGAAAGCATAAAGAATAAAATAACAAACTAAACAAATGTCTATTTTTAATTTATGAAGTGTATATTTTAAAGTTATAATTTATTTATGAATTTTCATGTGCCAAATATTTTTGAGATAATGTGTAGCCAATCTATTAAAATACACTATAAGATAATATCAAGACTATATATTCTGTTCGAAACATGTGAAACATTAAAAATCAAGCACTTACTAGATTATTAAAAACAAGCCCCACCCACCTCAAGGGTTTTTTTTTTTAAAAGAACAAATGATACAGAACATGTTGTTTCACATGATAATGGTAGATAGTGGTAACAAAAAAGAACTTCACACATGTGGAAATTGCTACAAAAGAAAGGTTTCTGATCAACTTTGTATTGAATTTTACAAAGTGATTAGATGCAACAATAATTGGAAAAACCCTCACCAAGTTTTATAAGATTTGACCAAATCTTATTTAGAAAAACTCACGCTTTCTTAGTAAAAAGGTAAAATTCAGTATTTTAAAAATATAAAACTCAAGAAATAAAAAGCTGCTCTGGGTAAGGAGAGCTGAAAGATAAGGTAAAATTTAAGTTATATGAGAGAAAATAGAATAAAATAGGTAGAGTACTAGGTATTCAGGAGCTTTAAGAGGGGCTCAGAATAAAAGACATTTCTTTGTCTTAGAAAGATTTATTATTAAAATCATTTTATTAATAAATTCAAAATAACCACAACTGGTTCTTTTGTTCCTAATCATGATAAAGTGATGTCAAAATTGTTAAGAATAAAGGTATGACTAGCCAAAGCATTCTAAAAGAACACAAGCATCTGCCATACTTAACATTTAAACAATGTCAATTTATGGAATTTAAGAAGGAATATTACTGCAGGAATTCAGTAGAAGTGAGACTGTTTAAAGAGCAACAAAAATTCACTAAATGGTGTTCTAACAGCAGTCCTACTGCACTCCTGTGCTTACATATTAAATACTAGATAACTGAAAATTTAGGATTAAAATACAACAGGTACTTGAACAACAATGTTTATGTCTCTAATGAGAAAAAACAAAAAAAGAATTCCAAACATTTTAACTGAGGAGGTGGCTTACTTATAAGTCATTTTGCTTGAAGTTGCGAATTCTGAGAACCTATCTAAAATGTTAAGTGAAGACTTACTGTAACTAATGGAACCATACAAATAAATTCAGGCAAGTAATTATGGAATTTAGGCAAGTAACTATGGAATTTATTGGTAGGAAAGGACTTTCTAAGTATGACATTAGTAGCAAAAAGGAAAGGACCCCAGAAGAATAAAATGTCTATGCTGTGAAACAAAACTCCTAAGCTTGACAGGCAAGTAACTTTAAATTAAATTTGCAGCTGGGCGTGGTGGCACGCACCTATAATTCCAGCTATCTGGGAGGCTGGGGCTAGGGATCACTTGAGTCCGTGGGTTCAAGAAACCCTGGAAAACATAGCAAGACCTAGTCTCTTAAAAAAAAAAAAAAGTAATAAAATAAAATAAAATTGCAGTATAAATGATAAATATTCCTAAAATAGACAACAAAGATGAACAATCAAAAGGTAAAGAAATCGACAAGGAACATGAACATACAATCCAATTAATGAAAGAATACAAATGGCCAATCAATATACGGAGTAATGGTCAATCTCACTAGACTTTAGACACAGATTTATAATGTCTACTACTGGCAAAGGAGTAAAAAACACCTCATAGGTAGGAGAGTAAACTGGTACATGAAGGATATGGAAAATATAATGAATTTTAAATGCTGGCTTCCACCTAAAATATTTTGTACATTCATACTTTGAAGTGCCAGTCTGTTCCAAATGTATTTTAAAAATAGACAGCTATAAAACAGAAAAAGCAAGACCAAACCACCTGCTAAAGATAAACTCTTGAAATACAAAACAGTTTGTGAAACTGAAACTGTGAGCCTCTGGGCTCAAGTAACAGAGATGGACAGAAGTCCACATCCTGTAGGGATATTAACAGGGACTAAAAATGCCCCCATGCAAGGCAAGGGTCTAATACAGGCTCACTGTAAAAAGGAAAAAAAAAAAGGTTGAGAAAAGTTACTAACCATCACTGGGACTATAGTTTAGATGAATAGGGAGCTGAAGTATAGACCTTAAACTTACTGTTAGAGAGATAAGTCTGATCTTAATGTTCAAGAATAACGGGAAACAAACTTTCAATAAGACATGATTTCAGAAGAGAAACCTCAGAATCAAGATGTAGACAAGTACAAAAACCACTGAGTAAGAAGGGTAAAAAGAAAAACAATAAACTTCCATTAAATGAGAATACAAAACTAAATTCCAAGGCACATGAGAATTAAACTAAATGGACAGGTAACAATATAAGTAATTGTAGGACTTTTTGAAAAATAACAATCTTAAAAGAATTTTAAATGTGTATATTTAGTGTGCTCTCAAAGAGCACAACACACATGAAGGATGAAAACTATAAATAACAGCCAGAAATCAAACCAGAATACCAAAACCAGCCATGAGAAAAGGAAAGGGCAGAAGAGCACGAATAGAGTGGGGTAAGAGAGAGGGAGAGGGAAGGAAGAGAGAAGGATGAAGTCAAGAAAAATATTCACTGAGAAACAAAAGCTAAGACCACACAAATTCTAGCAACAAATTCTGAACAACACCAAAGTGTGAATTAGGAAACTGGATGCGGAAGTAATGCATAGAGTATAACAGATTGAGAAGAGATACTGGAAAAGCAATATTCAAAGATATAAGCTAAGGAATTTTCTAGAATTGAAGATAATGATTCTTCAGATCAACTCTGTATGTCTGAGTATCTACAGACAACACACACACACACAAACACACACCCATCCACGTATATAAAAAATACTATTTTTTGATGCTTTATCAAAAAGATGTACATACAGTAAATAGCGGTAACAGGAAACATAAAAAGAATCTTTCTAAAATGTACCAATGAGAAAAATTAAATAGGTCTAACAAAAATTAAAGGTTTAATAATTAAGCAGAAATCAAGCTTTTCAAGTTTGCCAAGTTTCCTAACATGGTATTAATATCTTGAGCAAGCTGATAAAAGATGTGAAAATCCTAATATTGTTTGTTTCCCCCCAAAAATGTCTAAAATAAACAAAAACACTTACAAGCCATACTCTCCTGAAAAGATTATTAAATAATATATTTGAGCAAGAGAAAGGTGAAACGATGAGTGATACCAACTGATTAACTTAAGTATTGCTTTAAAAAAAAAAAAAAAGCTACTAAAAGACAAAGCAAGTATACAGAAGAATGTTTAGTGTTTGATCAGCTATGCGCTCATTAAAAATCAAATACACAATGAGAAGAGCCATCATAACAGAAATTAATATAATATTAAGACTTCAGATACTAGAATTAGTGAATATAAGCTATAAGTATGTTTAATGTTTAATGAGACTTGAAAAATGAGGAAACACTGTAAAAATTATCAGGCAAACTAGGAAAAAATTAAATACCATTTCTTAAAATAACAGACTGAAACAAATATACTAAATTAATTCATTCAGATGAAATAAAAAAATGAAACTGTTCATTTCAAAATCCAACACTAAGGGATGAGGGAAAGGAAAAAAACAAAATGAAATTCTCCAACAACAGGTGAAATAAACAGTCCACAGAACTAGGCTCTTAGAAACAGGAACAAAGAAATTTAAGACTTGGACACTGTAATGCCCCTGAAAGCCCTGGATCTATTAACTAATCTCTTGTTCATGTCAACAGCTATGGTAGTAACAGAGTTTTCTAGACTCTGAACATCAGCGTTTATTCCACTGAGAATATGGTACCTTACGCTATTAAACATTTAACAAGTTGTCCTCTGATACCTCTAAAAACACTTATACAAAGCAATTAAATTTTTAAAATTTTAATTTAAAAACTTTAAAATTCTCCCATTTTACTTTAGAGGTAGATGTTTCTCATTGAGGCCATTAGTTTGCAGTTAACAGGGCCAACGTCTCAAGAACATGACTTCCATCTTCATCAATACTAAAAATATTTTCACAGATTTATCTGGTAAAAAATACATTTCAATAAACCTTAATCTGACAGTTAAACTAACAATTCTTAATTTTCTCTTTCTACAGTCTAATCTATAAACCAATTACAGAGATTTATATAGTTTAAAGAAAGACATACTTGTTACTAAATATATATATATATATATATATATATATATATATATATATATATATATACACACACACACATTTTGTAAACTTGGCTTCCAACACTAAAAACATTCATCTGAATCAGATAACATATTTAAATATATAAACTATCTTCAGCACCTGTTCCTTAAAAGAATTACACATAAAATAATCTAGGTAGTATTTCTGATAGGGAAGTTTTAGGTTTAGGTTTTTAAACAAATCATCTAAGTGGAAAAATAGAGGTAACTAACAATTTCTATTAGTTTGTACTCCCCTCCTCCTTCCAGTTTGTTTAAAAACTGTAATTCAAACAGGAGGCCCCTAGCAAATCTAGCAAGATTTTCTCTGGCAGCACCATTCTCTGTCTAATACTTAAAACTCTGAAGCAGCCACTTGTGGTGGCACCCAGAACAGGATTCTGTCCTTCCAATTTGGAAAACCCAGAATGACAATGCCATTTACTTCTCTGCAGGATTTCTTTGAAGAATAATCAAGGCGACATGACATGGGGTTTCCTACTCTGCATGAGTTCAAACATAAAGATCTTAGAACAACCCAGAAGAAAACACATGACACCACAGTTCAGTTTCAAAATTCCTACACAAAATTCTGGAAGGGAGCTATGCCAAGCACACTAAACCTCATCAGAAAATAGAAATATCATTTATGTTTCACTGACATGATTAAACGTGACATTTAGACCTGGAACTTAAAACTCACCTAAGCATACGCCCAGTTTTATTTTCTATCCATAAATTTAGTATTCAGCCTCCTTTAACAATTTTTATACCATTTCTATTCCTGCACTGACACACCTTGTCCCCTCCCTGGCCTGAGCAATCTCTTCTTCTATTTCCCCTTTCTTGCTTTTAATTCTTCCTCATTCTTGGGTTTAGGGAAGTAAGAAGGTAGAGTTCAGACAAGACAACTGCAAAGGAAAACATTTCAGTGTAAGCATTTCTGAATCTGAGAGGTAGAAGAGAAATAGTTGCTATACAGCAATGTTTTAGGGAAAGTCTGGGGACCAAGGTAAGTAACCCGGTTAAGGATCCACAGTGTAAAATGCTAGTGGAGGTGAAGGCTAATGGTACATTCTTTTGTTAAGTACAGGTAGAAAGCCTGATAATTTAAACCTAAATGAAACGGTTACATGACCCATACCTGGCATTTCATGAAATATATAAGATGCTTACAAAGGCTAGAAATAACTGATCAAAACATCTGAAATCAATGTATATGAAATATCCAAAAGGCAAATTTATAGATACAAAGGAAATGAGTAGTAGACAAAGGCTGGGGGGAGAAGTGACAGCTAATGAGTACAAAGCTTCTTTGTTGGGGTTGATGACAACTTTCTAAAATTAAATTGTCATAATGGTTACACAATTCTTTAAATAGACTAAAACTGAGCTATAAACCCTAACTGGGATAATTTTAGGCTTATGATTTGTATAAATATCAATAATGTTGTTTTAAAGACTATTATGGTTTTCTCTATTATTTTACACAAAAAGGTTTAAAGGTGATTAGATTCTATGTAGTAATAAGGGAAATATCATTTTTCCAAAGATTAAAAAATTTACCCGAGAATTTTCCAGCTGCCTAATATTTTTTCATCTTTCAGTTACCTCCCCATCAAGCCAATTTTCACCCAATTGAATTCTTAATGCTTAAGATGCTATACTGAATTAATACCCAATTTTAATGCCCTAAATAAAAACTTTAAAATGAAATGTCACAAAACAAATCAAAATAGACCAATCAAGTCAAACAAGTGAGACAAAACTCTTCTGTGCTAGAGTATTTCCAGAAAGTTAATTACACAGATCTTTTTTTTTACCAAACTATATTAAAAAATGTCTGAGTTACATTAAAAAATTTTACAAGTACCCAAACCAAAGTCAGTTTGCACAGATTTTTTTTGAGTCCACAGATTTTAGCAAATTTCAATTTCATAAAGTATATGTGTGACAGAGCTTTTTTGATGTTACCTTGATGTTTTCAATGTGTAAAATCTTCTAGAGATGTCTAGAACCAGAATTATGTACTTCAAAAGGTAATCTTGTTAAATTTCTACAAAGGTAGGTACTGCATAATTTTTGAAAGTACCCTTTCATGATTACCTGAAAAATATCTAAGCTAAAGTTAGCTGGAGGGCGCTAGTGAGTATAAAAATCACTATCTCCACTGGCTATCCTTTAATTTGTCTACAGACTGAGAAGTTAATGCTCAATTTGCTTTTTTTTTAAACCCCTGTATATTAGATAATTCAGACTTAGATCGACCCATAATATAACAATGACTTCTCCAGTCATTCCATCTTCTTTATTATTGCTTAAAACAAACATAGAAATCATTTACAAGTATTTGCTGATAACTGTGAATGTTTTTAAGTGGAAAGGGAAAAAACACAACATTAGATATTTAAGATGATAAAAAGTTCATTCACGTACAAAACACATGGGTATTTTAAATATTTTACACGTATAAAGTATCTTTGCCAGATGAAAAGACCAAAAAGCATTTGTCTCTGAAAGAGACTTCTTATATGATCTAACATTCTTCAAAAACAGAATCATTCGCTGAATTTATAAACTGTGATATGAGATACTTTATGTGTATGAAAAGGGGTGCTGGGAATAAAACATTTTTTTTTCTTTTAAGTGAAAGCTGTTATCAGTCTAGCAGCTCAAAAATATATACATCCAACCACCTTCTATACAATTAGCCACACCTTAATGACATGATCCAAAATTCCTCAGTTCTCTGCCATTACTCACACCATTTCCCTGTCTCAGGAAATAGATCTACCACTAGTCATGAGCTTGCAGAGTGCTGTTACTTTCCATTATCATAGCATATAAGACCATGTGAATTATCTCTCATTTTAGATTTTAGGATCCATGAGGGAAGGAATCATGTCTCTTTTTTATTCATAGTACTTATCACATAGTGACACTGGATTAACAAGTAAATTAATGAGTTATCCAAACTTCTCCCTTGTCAACAGTTATGAATTCTTTCCCACTCAGGAAAAGGTCCTCCCATGGAAGCAGTACTGCAAACAAGCTGTCTGCATTTTCACTTTGCTGTTCTATAGAATACATACTTCTAATTTGTTATCTCTGTAGAAGCATCATAATTTTTAGTAAGAAACTACTGGACTTTAAAGCAAAATTACAGTTTACAAATCAAAAACTTTTTTTCAACTGTTGTTCGTTACTTTTAAAGGATTCTCAACATCATTAAATATACTCATTAGTGGAAAAAATGCAACATAAAATATATTGGTGGGGACAAAAAAGATATCTAGCTTTGATTAGAGGGTCAAGTCCATATATTATTTGCTCAAGCTATTTATTCATCTGCTTAGTCATCCAATACTCAAAATTGAATAATTATTTTATGTGTGAGGAACAAAAATATAAGACAATTTAGACATAAAGGGAAAATTTCTGGGAACTAAGAAATCCACTTTCATTATATTTTACATAAAAATCTTTAATTTAGTCTGGAAGCTTTACTGCATAAAATGAACTGCAGTTAAGGAGCTTCTTACCCTACCAAATGTAGCAAGCTAGTTAAGGTCACACACACAGACAGCTGACTAGCTGCTCAAGTACTTGCTTATAATATTAGAAAGCAGCTAAGAAGACAGAGAAAATGAAGATGACAGATATGAAGTAACACAGGTTTAAGCTGTGGATTGACCACAGAACAAAGCTACCACTTTTAAGACAGACTCCTTGACATCCAAAACAGACTATCAGGAAGAATTATATTCTACTGCCTTATAAAAATGAAGTTTTACTACCTATTTATAATCTAAAGCATGAAGGCATATTGCAAAGATTCTTATCTATAAGCCTGGTAAGTCTTATGATTCTGTTTACAAAATAAACCCAAAAAGTAATACAGAGCAATTTCTTGCTTAACCTTATCATTAATCTTTTCGTTTCTGAATTTTGGTAACAAAGGTTAAATTGCATCTCCTATGGACATACTACCAAATTTGATACAAATTCTGCCACTTGTGCTCAAGAAAAGGAGCTGTGCTAATAAGCTAAGGCATTCATTTAAAGTTGGTAAAGAATTATAGTCTGTTACTCGAAATAGTATGAGTTTTTGAATAACATATCTTGAATAAAATTAAGGCACATACAACAGAACTCAAAGGGAGAAAAAAACCCAAAAAACTCACCAAACCCTGTTTATCTACATCACTGCCTGAGACATTCATATTACAGATTAGTAATAAAAAAAAAAATTAACCAAAATTTAAACTAGATCATACATTACCTATGCTTTCTCATTTTGTTATATTTTCAGGTTCACATTCAAATTTCTCAACCATGTGTTCATCAGAAAATGAGACTACTAAGATTAAACAATAATTGTGCTTAAAATCAGTGATTTAAAATAAAACCTGGCCTCTGCTTTCAAGGAATTTATTTTTAATATATCTCAATACTGAAACGCTCTATTTATAGTATAAACATAAATCATAAGATTTACTCTCAAGGGATGTCATGCTCATAGTCATACTTTCACAAAGATTTTCTAATCCATTACTATTGCCAACAGTTTGTCTTTTAGTGGCAGCAAGAAACTGCAGTGACCCATTTATAAAATTACTTTGAAAAATCAAAACATGTTTGGTTCGTTTCCAGTTATGAAACAAAACTTAACCTCTGTCTTAATTTCCTCACTTGTTAATATATAGGTAATAATAGCTGTTAGGTGTGAAAACCTAAGAGACAACACTTGAAAACTGCTATCATAAATATTCCAATATTGGCTATTATTGTTACTAGCTAATGTCAAGGCAAGAAAAACATAAGAAGCACAGAAAGAATCAAGCTTATGGTTCTGGTCTCATATGTATCACACTTCAACAGTTAAGCAGGCACAGAGTACCTATATAAAATTATCCTTGTAAAAATTCAGTAAGGAAATTTTAATTTTCCCCCCCTAAATACTGGAAGTAGTCCAACAGTTTGAAAAGGTTTCAAGACTAAATTAGTGATTTATATGAAAAGACTAGTCAGATATTAGGCATTTTTATTTGGCTCAAATTAAATTTGTTGATAGTTACCCTTCAATATTCTTTAATCACTATGGATTTACAATTCCTTTATGCTAAAAGGATGCTTAGGTCATAATATTTGTAAAAGTAACTCTTCAAAGAAATAAAAGTATGTATATCTGTTAACCCTCAAAACCAAAACATAGCAGGTTAAATTGAAAAATTTAGGTCCAGAATCAGTCAATCTAATTTTCTGTAAGAACTCTAGCATATTTCACATTTGTATCTTGACACTTTGATACCAAGTTTCACCCAAAATAATATACAGGAAGTCAGAAATGTATGTTACACAAAAATTTTTAACTTCTACTACCTCCCACAGCAATCACTCCTACCTTTGTCTTACAAATATCCAGATGAATGTCTACTATTCACAATGCCTCTAGTGCTAGGATTTGGCTATAATGAAATTTTTTGTATGTTCCCCTCCAAAAGTTTGTAATTACACAAATATAATCAAAACATAAACACCTATAGTAAAGTCTATAATTAAAATAATATAAATACAATAGATACCATCAGAGAAATACAAAAAGGCAAGATGAAACACTGATAATGAGGAAAGACTTGTAGAGGAGGAAATTTTAGAAATTAGATTTGAAAAAGGAGAAAACAAAAGCTTTAGAGGAGCAAGATTTCTAAGTTGTGAATTAGCATGCACCACTTAAAGAGAGAAAAGTATAGGGTGTGCTCTAAAGAGGTAAGCAGACCAGTGTGGCTGAAATAGGTTAGTCCTGAGCTTCTTACATAGTGTCAAAAGCCAAACCAAGAATTTTAAACTTTATTTTAGAAGCAAAAGGAAGTCAATATAAATATTGTATGAAGAAATAAGATGGAAAAAGCAGTCGCTTAAGAATTTTATAGAATGGAAGATGGAGACAGTAAACTGGAATGTTGGTATCATGGTTGGGTATAAGGTAACAAGTCCAGTTATTATCCCATACGATGTTTGAACACATAAAAACATAAAAATCTTAATGCCTTTTGCTACAGGAATACACACACTCTCTCACACACACTTTCTAGGTCATATTTCAATTGCATCTCTTCCTATAGTATTTTGGCCATTTCTAAATAAGAGCAGCAATTCCTCTTCAAAATACCAACCTTTGTCCTTCCTTCCTTACATGCAATGATCGTTCTAAGTCTCAACATTCACCTTTGTTTTATTACTCTTATTCTTCATCCTCTATGTACCCATGTACTCCCACCTAATCATTAACTCCAAAACCATGACTTCTTTACAGCTTCATACAGTCAAATGAACCTACTCACACAGAACTTTCTCTTCCTTAAATATTACTTTTATAGTTTAGTTTCCAGACTTTCAGCTAAAATTACTCAATGGCAACCCTTTCTTTCATTCCCACAAAGTCTCTATTCCCTCAAGTATCTCAAGATTCCATATATATATATATATATATATATATATATATATATATATATATATATATATATATATATACTCCTTAGTAACAGCAGCTCCCATTTCCTTGGTACTTTCCTCATACAAAATATGCCTAGTGCCTTACATAACTATCTCTTAACCTTCAAGATTACCTTACAGGAAAGGCTTAGAGAAACTGAGTAGTTTGTCCAGTATCGCTGCTCTAGACATTTTACCAGTTGTCTCCTATGTGGAGTTTTCAATGTGTCTCTACTGACTGTATGTACTTAGAAACAATTCCCTTAGTTCTTCATTAAATATATCAACCATTTGAGAATTACTATTAATTCCACGTTTCAATCCAAATGATGGTAAGACACAATCTTTTTTATTTTGACTTTTTTTTTTAGCTCTGCTGACTTCTGAAACTTTGGGAATGAGAAAATGAGTTTAACTTCCTAAATATTTTGTGAATGTTTCAAAAGGGATTCTTGCTTTGGAAGACCTAACTATGTATATTTATCTGGTTTATTTTATTTTTAGGATTCTGTCAGAAGTTTTTATATCCAGTTCTTTAAATTCTGTTTCCTACACTCAAGAATATTTCGAAAATTATTTTATATCTACACACACCAAACCATGGCACATTACTGAAATTGAATTTGTATTTCTTCATTTGTCAAAGAGAGATAACATCATGTATTTTGGAGGACTCTGGTCAGTATTTACCCTCTTCTATAACTAGTTCAATTTCAAAGGATTTTAATTCAAATCTTACCAGTCACAAAACTTAAAATCTGGACTTTCAATCCAGATCTTAAATATGAATACATAAACTTGCTCAAAGGATTCCAAATTAATATATTAAGAAAAATAAAAACTCAAGCTCTCTCTTTTAACACATTTACTCAGGAATGTTTTAAAGTTTCTAATTTTATAAACACAGTTATCAACAGTATGCTAATACATTAACATTTGGTATCTAGAAGTTCACCTCTTAATCTTTACTTTCTCTAGCTCCTCCTATCTGCCTCAGCAAAAGAAAGGCTAGGTAAAGAGATTATCTAGGCAGTGCCATAGATAGCCAGGACAGGCAAAGGTCAAAATTATTAAGTAATATATTCTTGAGACTCATAATAAATTATAAAACTTTAGTTATTTTTGAAAAAATGGAGCACATTAAACATCAGAAAGAGCAAAAGAGAATACAAAGTCAATCTATAGGTTTTGATGTAATTTATACACCCTGGGTAATAGTGATATGATAAATGAAACTGTTTAAAAAAATTTGTCATCAAATTGCATGGAAGACAACATACTCTGTTTTAAAACATTATAGGAAGCTGCAAACTTTAGCCTAAAAGCCTCACAAACTTTCCCTCCCCCAAGGTCCATATATTTCACAGGGCTACACCTTGTTTTCATGTCTTGCTTAAACTTTTTTAGCTCTCCACTTGAGCCAATTTTCTTGCATGACTGCCTCCTTGCTCTGATTTGATTAAGGAAGGAAAGTAGTAAAACATACCACTCACATCAGGTGCCTCAGGCATAAGTATCTGAGGGGATCATCAAAACATAACCTTGTAATTAATTATTTCTATATAATCACATACTTACACCTTAAGAAATTAAGCCAGCTTTCATGGGTGAGCATTTCAGAGATAAAAAGCTCTTTGTGGACATGTTAGTCCTTTACATTATTAAATAAATAAGTTCATAGTTAAACCAGAATCAGCTACACATTCTAGTAACTATGTTAATAAACTGTCTAGGTGTAATCTGCACAAACTGAAAAACTGTAGGTTTTTAATAATGGTTAAATTACTAATAATTTTTGCCAAGTGACAAGACATTGCTAAAGATTTTTCTGGGGAAAAATAAGTATTAGGGAAAAATATTCAAATGAAGGTTTATTAATAAGTCAAGATAAGCAAGACCCAGCTTGAAACGACAGAAAAATCTTAGTGTTTATAATGCCCTTCACATTCAACTACCATGGGTCTTGTGCATGTTCAAGCCTGTAGCATCAACCACCTTTTGTCTCCTGTGGAAACTCCATCCTCTTTCCTCCCATGAGTTTTTCTAGATTTCCAAGTTCCATTAGAAAAACTAAATAAAGGATACCTACAGGAATAACTCCGAAACTATAATCACCAACTTATACTTACTTTAAAAAAGGGACAGCCACCCTCCCCTCCGACCCCCCCCAACGCTAAAACATCTATGTGCCTGTCATATATTAAGTTTCTGGTCATGGCATACTGAACAATAAGAGAATTAAAAAAATGTAACAACTGAACCGTACACTTTATAATATAAGCCACCTCTCTGGCCTTACTGATTTGTAAGCTAAGGCTAAAAGGTTAAAGGACTTGTCCATGGACACATATTCTGGAGCAAAGCCACAACTAAACAATTCTTGTCTCCTAGTGCAATGTTCCTTTCAACAGGTTATTCCATAATTATGATCCTCACTTCAGTCCTCCAAACTAAAATATAAAAAAGATAGAATCTGTTTTAAAATATGTATGCTTTGTATAAGTGTACAATTCAGCATTCAAACATTATTTCTCAAACATACGCTGAGGGAACTTGTCAAACTACCAGTAATAACATACCTTTTACATAATTATTTCATTAATGTGAAAAATGCTTAATGACATTAAATTAAGAATATCTTAAGCAACTTCCACATACAGTTCATTACAGCTTCAATAATATGGTACTGCTATAGCCTATAAGTTAGAAGTAATCATACCTACATGATTAAACGTTTAATTATATATGTAAGTTACATGTAAGAAAAGAAGTATAACATCAAGGAATGTTACTTTGTACCTGAAATTGACAAAGGAAACACTGAATCAGTCAGAGTAACACCCATGATAGAAAACAGTGGGTAGGATGGGTCACTCCCTAGTTTTCTAATCTGTGAAATTTACAGAAATAGATCCAATCTGTAAAAAGTGTAAATGTGACGTTGTCTCAGTTAAAAAGGAGTTGGGGGCTCAAGCCCCGTTGAACTCCTGAGCAGTCTGGAACCTTCAGCAAACATTCTAAATAAATCCTGACTCTTCAGAGCTCTTCAAGTGCAAAAATGATTGTTTAAAATCCCAAAGTGCAAGTTTGAAAAGATTACGCCTTTTTCCTCGGCACATTTTTTATATTTCTAATTTATTTCAATAATGTCAAAAACCTTTACTCTGGGAAGAGAATACCTATTTCCCACAGATTTTTGACACTTCCCATCCTCTTCAAATCATTTCCTGAAATGCATTCCACTCGTTATTCCAATTAGCAGAAAACTTTCTGGTGGGGGCAGGGCGGCAGGGATTTCTTGGCTCGGGCGACTCAAGTTAACTTTTGTGGATTTCGAAGTACCGTGCGGGGGCTTGAGAAGAGAGGAGGCAAAGAGAGGATGAGACCTAATTTTCAAAACGGATCTCAAGCCGCCGTTGGTAAGGAAGCTCTCCAACAGCCAGCTAGCCGTCCTTCAAGAAAGTAAGACCTACCGGCAGAACTGAGCCCTACTTCGGCCAAACCCAAATATCAACAACTTTTACACAACTCGACAGCGGTAAACGGGACGGGAAGAAATCAGGGTCATTTACTTCAACGATTGGTTCGACGGCTTAATAATGAATGAACTGGAAACATTACCGACTTGGACACGGGAGGAGCCTCACGCTCAGCTCTGCCCCTCGAAAGCCTGAAGCCCAGTCTCCAGAACCAGGTGCTTACAGGCTCACTCGAGTTCAAAGCCAGCCTCCTCCTCCTGTCTCCCAGCCGTCCTCCCAGCGGGTTCGGCCCCGGGCGGCGCGGCCCGGCGGGCGGGGGCCGCTGGGGGCCCCCACCACGCTCGGGAAAAGTTCCGCGGGCCCACTTCGGGCCAGGCCGGCCCTCGGCTCGCGCCCGCGTCGCCGCCACAAGCACTCCCCCGCCCGGCCGCCGAGGCCCGAGGGTCGCGCCCCCTCCCTGCGCCGCCGCCAGGAACACCCCGCCTGCGCCGCCCCGCGCCGCCGCCGCCCTCGGCGCGCGTTAACCCCTCACCGCCCGCCGCCCGGCTCCCGGAGGAGGCCGGGCCAGGGGGTGGAGTTGTCGCGTCTCCTCCCGGGAGCGCCCGGGCAGACGCCCGGCTTGTTTACAGGCCCCAGGCCCCAGGCCAGGCCGCCGTCGCCGCCGCGCAGGCCCGCGCCGCCCCTGCCCGCCCTCGGCCCGAGCGTCGCGCTTACCCCGAACAGCCGCGGGCGGGCAGGTCCCTGGTCGGCCGAGGCGGCGGCGGCGGCGACGGCGGCCCGGGAGGGGGCGGGGAGGGGGTCACCACGGCGGCGGCCGACCGGGTCAGGCCGGGCAGGGGGCGGAGGCGGGGAGGAGCCGGGCTGCGTCCGGGCCCCCGGCTCGCTGCGCCCTCGCAGCTCAGATCATCCGGGCGTTGGAGCGGGAGGCGGAGAGCGGGTCCCGGAGGAGGAGGAGGAAGAGCCGAAGATTCATCGCTTTCGCGCCCCGCTTGCTCGGCGCCCCCCCACCCCCCTCCCCAGCCACCCGTTCCCGAGCTGCAGCCGCCCGAGCACCCAAAGCTGCGGGCCGGGCCGGCGCCGAGACCACAGATCCCTCGCTCCCGCGCGCGCTCCCGCCCCTAGCGCCGCCGCCGCCTGGAGCGCGTCCCCGCGCAGGCGCGCTCACGACAGTGCTGTGCCACCCCTCCCCCACTCCTCGCCCGCCCCGCCCCGCCCCGCCTGCTCAGCGGCCGCTACAGCTGCGGCGCGGCGGAGCAGCTGGAGAGACCCGGATGTCGCAGAGCAGGAACTGCGGCGAGGACTCGTGGGCGGGGGAGCGGCGGCCGCAGATAACGTCACTGCCCTGCCCAGCTTTTCTCGCCGCAGTCGCCTCGCGGCGGGGACCCTAGGCCGGGGCCCAAGGGAGCGTGCGAATGCAGGTCGAAACTGAGAGCGGGGCCTTCACGGCTCGACCCCTGGCTCTGGAGAGCGTGTCCAACTGTGAGGGGCCGTGAATTGAGAGCCCCTCCAAGCCCGGCGATGTGCCATGCGCCCCTAGGACGTCTGCGCCTCCTGACCAGGCGCTTCCACCTGTGCGCGTATACAGACGCCGCCCTAGAAGACCCTGTGTAAACGTATAGAGCCCGGGGGTCGACCCGGTGATATCCGCTCCCCTCAGGCTCAGTGGTAGTCTGGCTCCTGCAATTTCTGCGAGAGCTTGCTGGATCCCAGGCTGCCGCGCGACCCTCTCCAGACCTCCGGGCTTTGGAATCATCCTCCAGACACTCACAGGAGGCCCGCAGGGGTCCCTGGGTCAAACGCACCTCGGGTTCCGAAGGGCAGCAACATACGCTATGCCCTGCCATCCACTTGTGAGTGCAACTGATGTAAGCAGGAAGCACATGCGCTTAAGTTTTTGGCAGGTTTTCCGTTTGTGGCTCGAGGGATTCCACATTATATTTATTTGCACTTGTTACAGTCACGTGATTCTGTCACACAAGCCTGCCAGCGACCTCCAATGAGGTTAAAAGAATTTTTTTAAATCAGAAACATAATAGTGGCGTCTACAGAGTCAGAGATCTGCTAAACCTAATTGAAACTGCACGTGCAAGAGGCCAAAATCCAGTTTAGCTAGCTAGACTACGGAAAACCCAACCCACGCTGTTTGCAGGCGCGGGGTATAGAATGACAAACTCAGGGCGGCCAATGAATCAGAACTAGAGAACAGTACATCACCAACAAAGGTTCCCATTGGCTGGGGTGCCGTACCCTTTCTTGACAGAAGCTTAACCTATTCATGAATTTGACCTACAACACCTTCTCAGGAACAGAAGTTTAAGAGAAAATTAGGGGTTTTAGAAAGATGCTCGGGTACGGACAGAGGAAAACCAAATATTTCATTGCAGGAGGCAGGTAGTCTTAAAAAACAAAACAAAACAAAACAAAACAAAAACCTGCAAATAATAGCCAAATTGTGTTCTAGCAGGAAAAAAAGGGTGAGTTTATGAAGAAGTCTCAGGTGCTTTCAGTAGTAGTTTATGCCCTGCTACTTTGTTTCTCCTAAAACCTCTGTAACCCTAATTCTTAGATTGAAAACAATGGTTTTGTCTTTCTTTGATTCAGCAAACATTTAACTTCTTTAAAGTTGTAAAGGTCATATCCCATTTTTTCCAACATGACATTTTGGGGAAGTTTCTATTGCTTTCACGTTGATCTTAACAAGATAAAATGGTGTCACCAAATGGTCACTGGCAGGTCAGATCTTCAAGGAATCCAAAATCACTACTCAAAATCTTTGGGTTTGAAATTTTTAGAGTAAGGTGAAGATAACTCATTGCCAGTATACAAAGTAAAAACAAAATTCCCATATGCTTGTGGTCCCAGTATGATCTAATTTTTCTCCATATGCCAACGAAAAAGAGAAATTAGTTTGACAATCTTTGAAATGCTGCCTTTTCGAAATCCTCAGTACTGTGTAAAAGTAACAGCATGATTAGCATGCTAGTGGGCTCAATTGCTATTCTGAAATAGAAAAGCCCATGTGATAACCACTATTTGGCGTGCCCTTGGGAAACAAGTTTTTTATTCATAAGGCAGAACCTGGGTCAACAATGATGGTGGTGAACCACAGAGAACTGGAAATTCTTACCCATCTTTTCCTTCCCTCCTTCAGGCTTTTAAGTCTTTCTTCTCTATGCTGTACATATAAAGAACACTCAGAATCTGGGTCAGTTGTACAAGAAGAGGTGGAAAAATAGAAAATGTGAGTATAAAGAGAATTATAAGGAATCTGTCTACTGTATCATAAACTGTTGATAAAGTTGCACTTTCCTCATACCAGTTACAACTCACAGGGATATAGTGACTTGAACTAGGAAACCTGTAGATTTTTAGATTAACATTTAGAATTTGGAACAAAGATAATGTCTGATATAAGGCTTGCTTGAAATTATAATATCCTCATACTGTTTTGCTAAATATTAATTTCCTAAATAGTATACTATATCCTCTAAAAATTGAAATATTTAGGAGGGGAAAATATTGAAAGCAGAGCGCTAAAAGAATTTTTCTTTTTGAACTATAGAGTTTTGCTTGGACCTTTTATGCATATTTAGAATGTTAGTAAGTTTTTGTTCAGTATCAGTGGGACTATATCCTCATAACTGTGTTTTAGGCATATTATAAAACTAACCTATTCTGCTTTGGACCTCTCTATATATTTCAATTAGCCAAGAGGGAGAACTTTTCTGAAAAAATAGTTTTCAAGTCTTAAATTAGACTACCTGAAAATCGGGAGACTTTGGATGAGAACAGGAGTAGTAAAGAGTCTAAAACTTAATTAGGTCTACAGTACTCTCTTTTCCTCTACACTCATGACTTAAAGAAAAAGTGTGCATCTCTTATTTTCAAATAACTATTATGAATCTACTCAGGAAAAGCAGCCTTGAGGCAGCCTAGCTGAGACATCTCAAAATAAACCCCAGCAATTTAACTGACCCCTTCAGCAACAGTACCTGAGCAGCCTCTCACCTGTGCCCATTCATCCTTTCACACTGAAGCCAGGCACTACCCAAGAGTTACACAGTCAAGTAGAAAATAAGTTCAACTCTTCCTCCTCCTTCACTACCTGTTTCATGATATTTTCTCACAAATATCATCCTTCTTTGTCCTCCTCTTGTCTCTTTTGCTTTTTGAATCATTCTTTTCCCTTTCTTCTGTTTTCGTTTTGTCTCCTTTATCCTTTTCCCCATTTTTCTTATCTCTTCCTTATGTTAGTTCAAATTATAGCAACTGCTAGTTGCTTCTGCTAAGTCCGAATAGATAATGCCCCTAAACTAATATGGGGGAGATATACTCCCAAAACCAATTCTACTATCTCCCTCCCTACCACCCCCACCATATTGGATAATGAAAACTTTAGCTATTTAAAGGACAGTTACAGAATGAAATGGATTACAGAATCTTCTCCTGTGTGACATCACTAAGTAGCCCTATAAGGGTGGGGCAAAGGGGAGCCGGCACTTTGCAACTGTGGCTCTTCTTGAATTCAGAGGAATGTGGGCCAGTGAACAGCATAGATCAATAGCCTTTAGGATAAGCTCTTGCCTCAAGAGAACTGTATATAAACTACAGTCCTGCACCATTGGTATGGCTCTTGTGAGATCAGTTTGTCTCTTCAACAGATAGTTTCTCTGTGTCAGACATTGGGCTGGATGCTGGGGGGTAAATAAAGAAATCAGTGGGAGGGTCCCCAGACCCCAAGGAGCTGACAGTATAATGAAACTGACAAAGACATAAGCAAACTGACATAAGGAGATTTGTGGAGACATAAGGAGACTGCAAATTATGGTCAGTGTTATGATGGAAATAAATAAGTAAATAAACCTGGAAGATAGTGTCAGATATTCAGAGACTTTTCTAAGAAAGTAGTATTTGAGCTGATGTTTGAAGAGGAATCAGTCTTGGAAAGGATCGGTAGAGAGCTTTCTAGGTAGAGGAATCAGTATGGGCAAAGAACCTGATAAGAAAAAAATTTGGCAGAAAATATTTAGTCTACAGACTAAAATATACAGCAAACTTAAGGAAATGTTTTGTAAAGTCAACTTAGGATATCTGGGGGTACTTGGCAATTAGGAAAACACCTTGATCAGAGGGGTACAAGCTACACGAAAATAATAAATTCATCTGACTCAAATAGTGAAGCAGTTTGAAAAATCAAAGACTATTAAACTTTTGACACTGAGAAGCATTCTGTAACCTAGAAAGAAGTTCAAAGAGTAAACTTTAAGCATTGAAAAAAATTTTTGCCCAATAAATAGCTATTTTTTTAGATAGTTATTTTTAGCTAGTAAAGACTAGCAAAAATTTGAGTAGATTTCTTGAGAACAATATTCTGCGTGTATCCTTTCTGTTGTGAGCATTACAGAACATCTTGAAGGACACTATACCCTTGAAAACTGCAGCACATTTTGCATCTGTAACAGTGGAGGCCTGGTTCAACAATAGTGATGAAATAACCATCACAATAAAGGTTTTTATTTATATCTGACTCTCTACTTTGCAAAGCACTATTAATTAGAGCCCCCAATTTAATCCTCAGCCATCCTAGTGAGTAGCAAAGCAAGGACTGTTAATCTCATTCTTTATGGAAACTGACAGAGACCTAACAATTATGCAGGGCCATTGAAAGTAAAGAGGTATTCGTGTTGTTCCCTGTATACTACAGGTCATCACCAGCTTTTTATATGCCAGCAGAGAGGTAGCAAGGAGAGTGAGGAGTGAGAAAAGAATGGATTTGAGAGTCAACCGTGGATTTGGGGAGCTCTCTTACTTTCTGAGATCAGACTTATAATTTTGGCATTTCTGCCAACTGTTGAACACAGACATTATTTAAAAATCAACCACATAAACTTCCAAATAAATTTTAATGGTAATGTATCCTAAAAATGTATTTTTTCCAAATGATGTCAACATATTTTACTATTATTTGTGCTGGAGGTTAAGCTTTTTTGTATTTATAGTTGTTACAAGGTGATTAACATAAAAATAACTAATTTTGGCAAAAATGTCACATCATTGACAAGTTATCTTGTATGTCTTCACTCTTTCACTTCATTATTTATATGAAAATATTAGCCAACATGAATGTCAGAACTACACTTGGAGAGCTGACTCTTAAACATATACCAGCACACCACTGGCTCTGAATCCTCTGTCAGCTAAACCACTTATTTGTTCTGTAACATTAAGCAAATCACTTAAGTAAAAACTTCAATTTCATTCTCCACAAAATATTTCCTTTCAGGATGTGTTTTGAGAATTAGAATAGATGAGGCATCTTTGAACCACCTTCCTCCTCACTTTTAGACCCTTTTCTCACTAGAATTTGCATAAGGAGACATGCTCTCTCAGTCTCATAGCCTCGAGCAGTGTCCCAGTCTTAGTGCCAGCACATGCTCATGTGTCTTAAATGTATGATAAAGATGACAAGGTATTGATAAGTCTTGGGACATTTGAGTGATGTCCTGAAATGGTCCCATTTGGCCACAAGCAACCTTATCCAGGTGCCTCTGTGTGTTATAAAACACCTTTCTATTTGTGTCATGATATAAAAAGTTGGGAAGCAGCAACTCAAAGCATGTAACAAAATTTTGACCAAAGGAACTTAAGGAAAAGACTTGTGTGGGAGATGAATCTAGCAAAGGTTTTCCTCCTCAACAAAAAAGAGTCACGGAGAGAAAATGCTTTCTTTGGTCATTTGTTGTTATGTATGTCTATAGGTGAACCTAAAAATTCTGTGTCAACTTATCAAGAAGCATGTTATGTGAAGAAGGGGGATGATGGCATAAGACTGGGTCCTTCAACATTGTTGACTCACTCCTGCAGTTGCCTACCTTTGGGACTTATTTTTAGGAATAGATAATAAATGTTCTTAATTTCCCTCATTTATTATCTGCTTTTATTTTTGTGTTCAGTTACTTGTAACTAAAAGTCCCCAAATATAATAGGACAGGTATATTCCTAATACCTAGTAAGTGCTCAGTAGGTTAATCACCAAATTTGGTCCTTTGCCTGTGGAGAAGTTGCCATGGTCAATTATGTCATTTACTCTTTAAGCATTTGAGGAATTTGTTCAATACTTCGAGTCACTTTTAATCTTCATTGTTTCCTTCTTAAAAGCAATGTGAAAGCAATAATTGAAAAGTGAAGTCATTTTAAGCTTGAGAACAATTAAATACAGGGATGCTAATATACTTTTCCTTTTCTCAAAAAATCTTGATAAACTAAAACTTTCTCACATGAAAAAATTGACAGAATTCTTTCATATTTAGCAAAGTAAAGCTAGAACAATTTCATGGGAGTTTTAAAGATTATTTTGGTTCAATATAATGGGAAGGGAATGAGTTTGGCCTAGAAGGTGCTGAATTCTATCCCAAGCCACTTATGGATGTTACTCAATTTTCACAATGACCTATGAAGAAGATATTATTTTTCTATTCAAAGTTCATCTCTTGTCAAGTTCCTGGATAAATTATTCAACCTCTTTCAGTTTTGGTTTTATCATCTGTAACTTGGGAATAATCACCTTGTAAAAGTAGGTGAAATCCTGCACATAAAATACCTATATTTTAGTGTGTAGATGTACAAGAATATGTAAATATTATTTTTATGCTATCTAGTGAAAATTATAAAATAATGATACATTATAAATGAGTTGATACCATGTAAGCAATATTTTATAGGCTCAGGTATAGGTTCATTTTAGACTTGCCAGTTATAGAGCTAAAATAATCCTTTTCAAGACATGTTTTAGCTTCTAGTCTTTTGGCTTAGAGAAGGCCTTTGGAAATGAATTTGTAAACATGGCAGGGATCCCCTGCTGGAGTGTTCTGCCTCCTCCACCAGTTCTGATCCTTTGTGTGTGAGTTTCTCCATACCATCTGCACCAAAGGGTGACTGGCTCTGAACCTAAGATTATTCTTGTAGAACTTCAAAAGAAGCACTCCAAGTCCATTATTATATATATTGCAGTATTTATACATTTTGAGTATCTATTTTAGTCAATCCATAGATGTAAGATTACCTGGAATATGCCAGGTATTGTTCTAAATGCAGGGATGTTGTGGTAAAGAATAGAAGCAGCTTACATGGAATTTACTTGAGGTGAACACAAAACAAACCAAATCAGTGCAGAGTCAAATAATGTAAAGGACATAGAGCAAAGTCTGATGTGAGTGGGTAGAGTGGCCGAAAGTAGAAGTTACTCAGGCAAATTTATCAGAGAAAACCTGTTAGAGGAGGCTTGAATGACAGAAAGTCACTATGTGAAGTTTGAGGAAAGAATGTCCCAGGTCAGGTCATAGGCCTTGGAGTAGGTGTGAACTTAACAGAGCGTAATTAAAGAGGGGAAGAGTGCCCTCTTTCATAGTAAGGATTTTAGATTTTATTTTAAATGTGATGGCAAGTCACTGGAAGTTCATATGCAGGGAAGTGACATGATCTGGTTTGTTTTGTTCTTGCTGCAGTATGAAGAGATTTTAGAAAAGCAAAAGTGGAAGTAGAAAAATCCTTTCACGTCTGTTTTACAAATCCTTGTAGAAGAAGCAAAATTAACTTTCAGCTTTAGATGGCATAGAGTGATTACATTTTGGTGCTAGGAATGTGGTCTTTTAGAGTGCTTTGTTCCTGGGACTCATGTTTTCTTTTCAGGGAGCTATACTTAGATAATTTTACCAGTGACTCATCAAGTAACCTTTCTTGGTAAGTTCTGTGAAATGTAGCAAGGAGTACCTTGTAGAAAAGGCCAACTTAAGTTTAAGGAAAATAGAAGCACATTTAAGCAGTTCAATTTCAGATGAATACATAATGCCCTTAAAAATGTTCTCCAAGAATCACTTTTTTCTCTCCCTTTCTATAATATAGTGAAATTGTGGCTGAAAACTAATCCTCCCTTGTTCTGTCCAATATGTTAAGGTATCTTTACTAAATAGAGCAAGCATTTGCATCTGTTTCATATTGTCTTGACCTGCATTGATGAGATAGGGTAAGAGAAATTTAAGAATAGATTTAGTAAAGAATTCAATAACATTACAGATGGATTCCACTTCCACAACTGTGCCTCATTTCAGTCTTACCTATGTGAGAAATGCATACACTTCATATAAGTAGTCTTAATCACTACTAGATTTTCTTGATTTCATTTAATGGTCACATATTGGTAGTCTTCAAAGTAATCCTAGAGGAGGTCTTTGGAAAAGAACCATAATTAATTTTGTTTTATCTTTATACCAGTATGTTAAAGTGCTCAGTGAATATTTCATAATAAAGTTGTTATGGCTTTTATACTGTAAGAGTTGAATCTGTAGTTTGTGTTGATGAGCCAAATAACAATTTTCCCCCATAGTATCAAATTCAATCTATGCACTAAATGGTATAAACGTAAACACCCATCGTAGAAAAAAGCAATCTGTCATTCAAGACTAAGTCTGATTAAGTAACAACTGTGTGAAATACTGTTAAATATGGAGAAGGATACAGGTAATAGATGCTGGAATATATTGCAAACTTCCTGCTATTAGACATAAATATGTCATATCAATTCTATTACAATGTTTAAAAAATTTGTTCAAATTACATTTTATGGCAATTATAATTTACTGAAAATGCTTAATAAAATTATGGTTCTGTACTTTTGAAGAACCATATGTTCATCTCGTGGGGGTCAGTAAAAGTACTGACCTTTGTCCAAGTAGGCAAGACATACAAAACTCTTTTGTGTTGTCAATCACAACAAAAGCATGGAAATGTTAAAGGGAACAATGTGAGTACTTGAAACATGCGATGCCAAAAAAAAATCTTGGCTTGATATAAAATACCAGTGATTTATATGGCCTGTGAGTCATGTGTATCATATCTGGGTTATGTACCCATAAACATTGGTTTAAAGGCAGTCAGACTATTTAGACTGTCATCACTAAACTCATCATCACATGTTAGTTCTGCCTAAATTCAAAAACAAAAACAAAAATACAGAAGCACATGTAATTGATAACATATAAAATTTCTTCTGTTCTACACTTATATTCCTAAAGTTAAGATTACAAAAGAGTATTTAAAAGTCCATGAAATACTACTTATAATTTTATCTAATTTGGATTATATAGATTCATCTTTATTATTAATATTTGTTTGAAACCTGTTAACAGGGTAAAAACTTTCACTGACTTCTCAATAAAATGCTCTGAATGATGTAAATTATAACCCCTGACCTATGAAAAGAGTTGAGCTAGTCAAATATCAAGTATGCAATAAAAACAGAGATGTGTGAGATCATATTAAACATGACGACATATGTAAATATAGTTGTTGTTTATTGGAATTTTCCTGTTTATTAGAATTTTATTTCTACAGTTTCTAATTTTATCCTGAAAATATCTCTTAAAGGTAGCTGAAAATATTCCTTTAAAATTTTACTTTATTTTATAGATGAGAAGTGGAAACTTAGAGAACTTAAATCACTGTCCAAAGCTGTAGAGTAAATGAACAGATAGTATCTGAACCTCATGTGACTTCAGTTTTTGCTATTTTATAACATAAAAGTGAAGTTCATAATACTATCTTGGTATTTCTTCAGAGGGAAGGTCATTTAAAATCCTGTGACCTGAGGAGTCAGAACTCAGGGTTTTAGTCTTAACTCTGACACTATGCCACTCTGTGCAATTTAGAAAAGACATTCCATCTTTTTGAGTTCTCAAGTTTCCACCTATGTAAAATGAAGGCAGGTTGAACTAGGTAGTCTTTATAGACTTTTCCAGCTTCAACATTCCACCAGTCTAGCAAACAGCAACCCTGACTCTAGTATTGGACATCTATTTTTCTCATATTCTGGTAGCAATAATCCATGTTTTCTTTAGGGGTAAACACCTTACCCTCTTAATATAAATCCTTCCTCTGACCTCAGAAGTTGGGAATGTGACCTAAGTGAACCAATTAGAGTAAGTTTCAGGAATTTACTCTTCATTGCAAGAAAGATATTCTTTTCCTCTATGATTGCTTGCAGTAAGGATGATAACCATTGAAGAATCTAGGTATATGCCCAAAGCCAGCTCTTCCTCTGGAGTGTTCAGTGCCTTGAGGCAATAAATTGTGCTGTTAGACCTGTTTTAAATAAAGTTTTTATTTACTAGTTCATAGATGTCATGATGAGCTGATCTTGAGAAACAGGCTATGTTTGCATTAGGTTGAGACTTTTCAGAAGTGTTTGGGGTATGAGTGAGGTGGTGGTAGGAAACTATGCCCAGAATCCTTGAGATGGGAATAACTTAACCAAATTGGAAGGAAAAGTAGTAGGAGACTAAGTTGTCAGACTTGTAAAGCCTCCAGGAAGATTTTAGAATTGGTCATCATATCAGATTTTATTTTTTAAAAATCACCCTTATATTTCAGTTTCTCTTATCCTTTTCCAGTCCTTGCCATTCTTCTATCAAGAGGTGAGAAGAACTCTATATCTTCTCCCACTGATCTTAGGTGAGTCTTTGGAACCAGCCCAACCTATAGAATATGATTGAAGCAATACTGCCTTACTTCCAAAACCAGGTCATAAAAGCCAATGTATTGGTTCTCTCCCAATTGATTCTCTCCCTTTCAGGACATTTGTCCTGTGACCATGAAGAGAGGCCATGCATAGGGTTTAAACTGATAGTCTGTATAATAAAGAATTTGACTGGACTTTGTCCCCAGTTTCTAGGAAGTAACCTCTAAATATTTGGAAATTCTGAGTGATAGGATTGTCTTTGTTATTTGTCATGTTCCCTGATAGTTTATGCTGATGAAGTGACTAATGGTGGACCCTTGGTTTAAACAAATGAGATGACTCAGGACCACACAGCAGGGCTACCCACAGCAAAAAGACCAACCATGTGACTAGATGGTTGGCATTTTGAACTGGGTGATATTGCATCATCATATGGGAAGGTGATGGGAAACTGGTGATGAGTCCTGTGGTTAAAGATTCAGTTATTTATGCATGTGTCAAAAATCCTAATAGAAATTCTGGACTCTAAAATTTGGGTTAGATATCCCTGTTGGTAATTTTCTGTACATGTTAAAAAAATTATTTTCTATTGAAAACTGCATTCTAACATTATGTAAGTTTCAAGCGTACATTGTTAAAGATAATGTACATATACCACATTAAGTTTACCACCAGAAGTGTAATTCTGTTGTTCACCATAAAATTGATTTCCTTTCCCTGACTTACCTACCCCTCTTCCCACTTCCTTTCTGTTAAGACTATTGACCTTATGTCTAGAAGTTTATTTTATTTGTTCATTAGTCTTATTCCTTTATCTTCTGCATATGTGTGGAGTCATATCATATTTGTCTTTCTCAATATTATTTATTTCACTTACCATGAGAACCCATAGGTCCATCCATGTTGTGGCAAATGACAGGATTTCATCTTTTTTAAATACCTGGGTAACATTTCATTACATATATTTTAGCCACTCATTTGTTAATGGACCCTTATGTTATTTCTAGCTCTTGGCTGTTGTAAATAGTGCTGCAATAAATATAGAGACACATGTATCCTTTCAAATAGTGCATCTATATTAGGGGGATAAATGCCCAGAAATAGGATAACTGGATCATATGGAGTTTCAGTTTAATTTTTTGAGGACTCTCCTTCCCATAATGATTGCACCAATTTATATTCCCACCAAAAGTGTGAAAGGATTTCCTTCTCTCCATTTTCTAACACTTATTGATTCTTGTCTTTAGATAGTGTCTTGTCATAGTTGTTTTGATTTGTATTTCCCATGTAATAAAAGATGATGAACATCTTTTTATATGCCTGTTGACCACCTGTGCATATTGTCACAAGTCCCTGTGCTGGGAGAGTGACATGTTATACTCCCTGGGAAGAGGACAATGGAAGCTTCACAATTGGAACTCTCTCAGACCTCATCTCGTGTGTCTCTCTGGCTGTTTCTGATTTGTATGCTTTAATTTGATCATAAGGTATGGCACTTTGCCAAGTTCTATCAGTCATGCTAACGAATTAATCAGCTAAGATAGTATTAAGAGACTCTAAACTTGTAGCCAACTGTTTAGAAGTGAACTTGTAGTTAGTAACTAGCTAGCTTATCGCTAGTTATTGAAGTGAGAAAGTAGGACTTTTGGCTCAACATTGGATACTTGGTATAGAAGTTGAGTAAGGTTCACAATGACAGCAAATATCAGCCAATAGATATCTGACTTCATAAGCAGTTAACTAATTACAGGACCCAGCCATCAAGTTCTCTTAACCCTAAACAGTATAAACTAGAGAGTCATTTCCACTGCATCCTGACACACATAATTTGTTAACATAATAAATAACTTTTATGCCACTACACGGTAGAGGAAAAGAACTAGAACATATATATGTACCTGTAAATGGGGTACAGTTATAATAAAATCTAAAACATGAGGCAGTGATTTTCAGACAAAGAAACAGGCAGAAAGTGAAAGGGACATAAGTAGAGTTACTGAAAATCTAAAGGGTGTTAAAGAGACTGTTAGGAAAAGCTTTGTGGTCTTCACCAGGCCTACTGATAGAGGATTAAGAGAAACTCAGGAGTATATTATTTTAAACTGGAGTAATATGGGCCTTTTTCATGTAATGGCAGAAAATTCAGCAATACTGTTGTCTGTAATAAAGTAGAAAAGAAGAAATATACCGAAATAAGCTGCATAATCTAGGTAAGAACTCCTCCAGGCAGGATGTTAAATATGTTCCATGATTTCTTTAACTGCCCAGGTAGTGAGAGAGAAAGATCAGATATTTTTAAGGAAAGGTATGTCAAAGATAAAAGACTCCAGGCTTTTCATGTTTAAAACAAAAAATGTCATTCCATTTCTCTCAACACCCAAAAGTAAAAAATGGTTTTATGTACGAGATCAAATCAAGGGTTCTGTCAGGAAAATATAGTTTAAAAAATAAATTGTAAGTATAATTTTCAGCCTTTTAAGACTTTAGAAGATTTAAGATGGTATCCATAGGTCCTTACAAGCAATGTTAAAAGTCCCTCTAAGGATCTTAATGGTATGCCTTACAGATCATTAAAAAGTAGAACTCTAAGAATCCTTAGGGTATTTCCCACAGTAGTCTTAAGTAGGTAAAGGCTTATCTCAGTGAAATAGAGTGTAGTATAAATTGATACCAAAAAAAGGTAGAAAATTTAATGGAATTTTATCAACTGTACAAAATAGGAGACAACAAATACATTTTAAGGGCTTCTGTATCCCTGAACTTCTATAGGCCAGAAGAAAATTGAGAAAATAATTTATCTACAAGCTTCAATTAATAAGGAGAAAGGAAGGGCCGGGCATGGTGGCACATGCCTGTAAGCAGCAGCCTATGAAGCCACGGCTGGGGTCAGGGATTGTGGTTCGAGTCCCATTGGGGGCACATAGCGAGACCTTTCCCCAAAAAAATATCTGGGCGTGGTGGTGCGCACCTGTAATCCCAGCTACCTGGGAAGCTGAGGCTGGGGATTGCTTGAGTTTGTGATACCCTTGGCAACGTGAGCCTGAGGTTGCACAGGCAAAAATAGGGAGACCTAATCTCAAAAAAATTAAATAAATAAATAAGGAAAAAGGAAGGCTAATTCAGAGGGTGGAACTAAGAACTTAGGGAGAATACCAAGAGCTATGAAGCTTCACTTGTAGGTCAAAGGGCTAAGATGTAGTTAAAACTGGCAATATGTACCCGGTTGAATTTCAGAAATGCTGTGGGTCACTGATTGCTTTGTGCTTTCATTTCTTTTTTGGGGGGGTCTGAAATATCTACAGCAGTCATCCTAGCATTATATTTTGGATATACAAAGGATAGGAAACTTGACTTTTTAGTTTGCAGATCTTTAAGATCAAAGGTATTTAAGGAGCTCCCTTTCCTACTGAAATACCAATAACAACATCCATGTTTACATGTGATTTAAGTGATGAAATTTTGAACTTTAAGCATCCTATTGATACCTTAATTATACAGATTTCAGGATCCATGGGGAAGGACAGGGGATTTTACATGTGGGAGAATTATGAATTATTATGTTTAGAGTATGACAATTTATTTTCTTATAATGATCACAATATTTGTAGGCCCATGTGTTCTTCCAGAACTTCACTCTCCCCTTTCCCTTGGAATTATATATGCTTTTGTAACTGCCTTAATAAGAAAATATGGAAGACCCTATTCTTGAGTCTGCCTTTATTTTGACCTGACTCAAAGCTTGCTCAACACAAACATCCTTTTCTCTGTGGAAGTTTGTTAAAAATAATTAGTATCAGCCGGACACCGTGGCACGTGCTTGTAAGTTTCAGTCTATGAAGCCGCTCAGCCTCGGGATCATGGTTGGAGTCCCGCTAAGGGCAACGTAGCGAGACCTATTCCTCAAAAATTAGCTGGCCTGTACAGGTGTGGCCCTGTAATCCCAGCTACTTGGGAAGCTGAGGCTGGGGATTTCTTGAGTCTATGGTACCCCGGGCAGCTTTAGCCTGTGGTTCCATGGGTAAAAATATAGTGAGCCCTAGTTTAAAAAAAAAAATCAATTGTTTACTATTGTGGTAATGTGAGGCAGTGGGTAAGAACTGAGGCAAGCAATAGGCCAATCAAAAAGCTAATAAGGAAAAGTCTTTGAAAAGTGCCAACATATTCCTGAGAACTGAGAAACCCATACACATGTGCAAAGCTGTTCATTTGCTCAGGATTATGAGCATGTTCAGAAAAGACCTGAGAAAACTCTAAACTGTCATCTCTGGCTAGCTTTGAGGTTTCACAAATGCAGGGAGTAATGCAAAGACAGAGCTGTGTACTCCTGACTGAGTACGCCTTGCTATACATATTGAGCCTCTTGGCTAATGTGCTGGAAGAGATATTATTTCCAAGTATTTAAGAAAATGTTGCCCAGTGATTTGTTGACTTCTAAGCTAAATTGAAATTGGGTCATAATGGGGAAGAAGCCTGCAACTAACAGGCCACTTTTAAAATGAGGCTTCTGCCAGTCAGGTTCCCTCAGTTCCATACCACTCCTGCGTCGCAGTTGCCAGACAAATGCAGTTTAACAACAGGGTTTTATTAACAAAGGAAACTAACCAGGAAAACAAAATGTCCTCAAAGCCACAAGTGGCCAGTAGCTTACCCTAATCACCATTTAGTCTGAAAGTCCCAAACACATGTCCATGATGATGCCTCTTTGCCCCTCCAAACCTGAGAGGTAGGCACTCCTGCAAAGACCCATCTGAGAAGATGGATGTAATCTCTTTGCTTCTTCTCTCTCCAGCATTCTGAACTGCTCTGCTTCTCCAAGGCTCTTCATATTTCTTTTACAATTGCTGATGTACAAATCAGCTTTCCAAATCTGCCGCCTTGCTTTGGCTCCAGGCATTTTTTTTTTTAAGTTTATTTTTAAAAACTTTTTCCCCCTGCATATATTTTATTTTTTTATTTTTTAAAATTTATATATAAATTTCACATCATTGTAATCCCAGGGATTCACCCCCCCCCCACCTTCTCCTGCTTCAGTTTGGTGCTTAGCTTATTTTGACTTTTCCTCATGGCTTTTGTTTATGTTTTCCTATATCCCATATGTTAGTGAAACCATTTGGTTTCTGTCTTTTTCTTTTTCTTTTTTTGATTTGTTTCTGCTAATATGATTTCTTCTAAGTACATCCATGTTATAAAATCATCAAATTTGTCATTTTTAATTGATGAATGATATTCCATTGTGTATATATACCACATTTTTTTCATCCAGTCATCTGTTTTGGGCATTTAGGTTGCTTCCAAGTCCTTGCAATTATAAATAGTGCTGCAGTAAACATCCGAGCACAGGTGTCCCTTTACCCACATTGAAGTCTCCTTTGGGTAGATTCCCAGAAGTGTGATTGCTAGGTCAAATGGTTGTTCCATTTTCATTAATTTGAGGATCCTCCACACAGCTTTCTGTAGTGCTTTGACCAGTTTACATTCCCACCAGGAGTGTAAGAGTGTTCCTTTCTCTCCACATCCTCACCAGCACTTGTTGTTGCCTGTTCTTTGGATGTGGGCCATTCTTACTGGTGTAAGGTGATATCTCATTGTGGTTCTGATTTGCTTTTCCCTTATTGCTAGTGACATTGGGCAATTTTTCATGTGTCCAGTCACTGTTTTTTTTTTTTTTTACCAGGCCTGCCTTTGATGGTGTCTGATCACATTTACCAGGCCTGCCCTGGTCACCCCCAGCCTGCCATTCTGGCATCCAACTCCTTACCAGCTACTTTTCTGCTGGCCACTCTCCCACCATGGCTCCTTGCCATTTCCAGCTCACTCTTCCAGGGGCTTCCCCTGGCAGGTCACGTGGGCCTGTTCTCTCTGTCCACCAGTGTCATCTCTCCCCTTCTTTTTCTCTCTCTCTTGCTCCTCCCTTTTTATACACCCTCTCTTCCTGCTTCCTGTGTTTTCTCTTTCTCTCAGACTCTGCCCACTAGTGTATTTTGGAGCCTATACAATTTTCAACTGCATCACTACCCCTGTAAATTGAACAGAGTCTTCAAAGGTCACCCATGACAGAGAACACAGATGTTACAGAATTAGTTCAGGAAAGTTGCTAAACAAACAACCAACAACAACAACAACAAAAGCAAGCCAGTGGTTAGAGAATCTGACTTCCAGAGTTACCATAATATTCGATTTAAAACGACCAGTTTTGAACAAATTATTGCAAGACAATTGTATAGAGTAGGGTATTCCAGAGACATAGAACCAGTAGGAGATTTATCATTGATTATATTAGATTAATTTAGATTAGCTAGCAATTATGAATCATTTACTCATGTGATTATGAAGACTGAGAAATCCTGTGATCTGCCATTTGAAAGCTAGATGAAGGAAAACTGACAGTATATTTCCAGTCTGTGTCTTAAATTACAAGTGAAAAAAAGATACTATTTTAAAATATAAAATATCACTGCTCTTGAAGTATAATCTCTAAGAGCCTGTCTCCTTTCAGTAGTTTTTAGCTCTAAGAATTTAAAGTGAATAGCTGAGATTAAGGGGAGGTTCGTTTTCAATCCAAATCAGCTAACTCTCTATGTCAGTCTATGAGCATCCTTATGCTCTGATTAAATTAATCCTTTTTGCTTACAAATCTGGCTCAAAGAATTGTACAAGCAAGGTAATCATTGTGAGCATATAAACTATGTAGTCACACAATACTGGGAACCTATGCCTAGAAAAGCCCTAGTCTTGATTTATGTTATTCTGTCACTGTCTTGAAATTCTAAATTTTTATACAAGGGCCCAACATTTTTATTTTGCCCTTGGTCTAGCAAATTATACAACTGGTCCTGTTTTAAGACATATATATATATATATATATACACACACACACACACACATATATGTTATGTGGAAATGTAAAATTTCAAGGCTAATTGTTTTACATATGATTTTTATTCCATCTGTTTGTTCAATCAGTTTATCTTAAATAGTTATAATTTTACTATATGCTAGGCTCAGGAAAAATTCAAGGACAGGACAGACATGGTCCCAGCACAGTGGAATTTATGACTTTTATATTATTTTGTGATCTTTTTTAGACCATGTCCTAGCAGAAGCAAATATATGTGTGTATACATGGAAATAGAGTAACAAAGAGTGAGAGCATGTGAGTGAAGGAGAAAGAGAGCATTGCTTCATTCATACATAATTGTATAACATTCTAAATAAATCAATTGATATATATATATAATTAAAGGAAATGAAACACAGTCATATTTACTACGTAGGATATTTTGTATTATTATTTTAATATAGGTTATAATTTGCTATTTTGATTTTACAGTACACTAGTGGGTTAAAGAAAAACTGCTGTAGAAGAGTAACTGATGAGTAAATGAACAATTATAATATAGTGTGCTAAGATGGTGAAGAACTGAGTACTGTGGGAGCATTAAACATGCAGTAAAATAAACATGCTGACTCCTCTGAGAACACACTAAGTCTGTCACATAAGCATACACTTATTGTGACAGAAATATATGCATATGGCTATGAATTAAATCAAATTAACAGGGAGGAGGAAGTCAGTGGTAGTGTGACAGGACTGGAAAGAGGGATGGATTTCAAATAGAAGTAGTGTTTTGTCAAACATGATAATGGCCTTGAATAACTTCATATAATTCAGTAATGCCTGGTTATTTTGTTTGGGAAGGTAACTTGTCAAAAGTTATGGGGGAAAGGTGAGTCTCAGATTTAGAAACTATCATCCTTGTGTGCTAGGTCAAAACTTTACTTAAGGACACTGATGAGCCAGGAAAGAATAGTTGGGAAATGATAGGATTAGATAAACATGTTGGAAAGATTGCACTGCTGGAAGTGTAGAGTTTGATCTAGAAGACAGCAATCAAGGAGGTATAACATTATGTGCACAGTTGGGAGTCATTGCAGAGTTCGTCAGCATCTAAAAACATATTGAAAATGACTGGGTCAAAAAGCTAGTTGCCTCCATTCCTGTAGAGATAATGACAAACCCAGTGATGGACCGTCAAAGTTAAGAAAAAAAGGAAAAGTCACAAAGTAATAGAGCAGGAGGAACCCTACAAACCATCTGAAATAGATCCCCATTTTTATGCTTACCATCTGTAGTAGACAGCCTTCTAAGCTGGCTCAATGATTCCCCATCTCCTGGTATCTACATCCTGGCTTAATCCCCTCCCCTTGAATGTGGGCCAAACCTACTGACTCCTCTCTAACATAATGTGGTAAAAGTGACGTAATGTTCTTCCAAGATTAGGTTACCAAAAGCTGTGGCTTTTGTCTTGCTGGAACTCTTTCTTGTATTCTAGTGTGTTTGTGATGATGAAGCAAGCTGTTATGGTATGAGCTGTCCTTTCCATAGAGAGGTTCATTTGGCAAGTAACTAAGCTGGCCTCTAGCCAACAGCAAGTGAGGAACTTAGTTTTTTACTCCAACAACCTTGGAGAAATTGAATCCTGCCAATAATAACCATATGAATGAACTTGAAAGGGAATCCATCCCCTGTCTTGAGATGATTGCAATCCTGGTCAACACCTTGACTGCTGAGGTGAGAGACCTTGAGCCAGAGGACCAATTAAGCCACATAAGATATGACTTTAAACTGTGGGATAAGAAATATTTGCTGCTTTAAGCCACAAAATTTGGAGGGTAATTTTAGGCAGCAATGTATAACTTGATCTAAGCCCATGACTTCTATCCATTCCTCCCTAGCAATATTTTAATGTATTGGTGCTTGAAAAAATTTTGCAACAAAGTACTTTCTACCTCTCAAGCTATATGTAGCATATATTTTTAAAAGCTAAGATAAATAAAAATAAGTTTAATTTTGATATATTTTAAAAAATTTAACAGCATTCTTTGATTTGGGTCTATACTTTGGAAACAAAAGTAGACTGAAATAGATTATGTTCTCTTCTTTCCCAAAGACATTCAAATACTAGTGTGTTTATCCCAAAATTGTTACTGATAAGTGTAGTTCTTAATTGAAAATCAAAATGTAGGGAGTCAGCCCTATATATTACCATCAGCCTAGAGAGTCCAGAATTGCAAATAGGGAGGGTGTGCATTATTGACATCTAACAAGAATAATTTTTAATTAAAAATTAAAAAAAAAACAAAACTTCTCACTTTGTGATAAACAATGGCACCACAAAAATGTTCACATCTGCTCTTTGGAAACTGGAAGCGTTCTACATTTCATAGCAAAAGTAATTCTGTGGATGTTATTAAGAATATTGAGGTAGAAAGATTATCTTCAGTTGTCCAAGTAACCACAATGTAATCACAAGTGTCTATATAAGAGGGCTGCAAAGGGGCAGAGTCAGAGATGGGAAGGTGATGATGGAACCAGAGGCCAAAGTTATTAAAGGAAGGGGTCACAAGCTAAGGTAGGCAGGTGGCTTTCAGATGCTGGAAAAGGCAAGGAAACTACTTCTTCCCGTGAAACTTTCAGAATGAACATGGCACAGCAGACAGATCATACTATTTCTAACCTTCCAAACTGAAAGACAACAAACATATGTTGTTTTAAGCCACTGAGTGTATGGTAATTAATCCCTTGGTAATAGGAAATTAATGAGTATGTTTTATTTCTTTAGGATCTTGGTTTGCACTTTATTATCAGGTAATATTTTCAAATGTAATTAAATGTCATTCTATTCCCTAAAATCAACCAGTTGAGCATTAAACCACTTGGAAAGCTTTTTAAACGTACTTATGCTTGAGATTCTAAGGTGGGAATTATTGCTCTGAAAATAAACATGGGGCTGCTCTAAAAGGGTGGATAGATGGCAACTTCATTATTATGTAAGGAAAAGATATATTTCAGTGAGATTTTTATAGCCAGACCAATTTTTTATAAAACCTAGGATCTAGATTTCTTCAACATTTACAGGTTTTCCCCTTTGATGCTATTTCTCTGATGAATGAACATGGATACAAGAAAGCACCACAGAAGGCAGCTGATTGCAATCCAGTAATGTTAGAAGAAAACACCCTGACAGGACTATGAATAAGTACTGTGCAGCTGTACCAGTGTTGTCATAGTGGGTTAGAGAATTGTATTAGTCTCCCAGGGATACCAAAGCAAAATACAAACAAAATGCTGCCTTAAACTCCCCAAATATATTGTCTTTCAGTTTGGGAGCAGAAAGTCTGAAATCAAGGTGTCATTTGGACCATCACTAGTAGTTTTGATTTGTGGCAGCATAACTATAAATTCTACATGATATTCTCCTTATGTGCATTTCTGTCTCCAAATCTCCCTACTTATGAGAATACCAGTCACACTGATTAGGGTCTATTCCAGTGATCTCATTTAACCTTATATATCTATAGCATGGAATATTATATTTCTCATTTAACCTTCTTTAAAAACCCTGTCCCCAAATACAGAGATATTCTGAGGTATTGGGGTTAGGACTTCATATGAATTTTGAGGGGACACAATTCTTCCTGTGACAGGGATGTAGGTCTTAGGAGACTGAAAATTCCAACATTTGTCAAGGAAATGGGGGGGGTAATAAAAAGTCACCTTTTGTTCTCTACCTCAGTAGAGAGTCTCTACCTCAGAGAGAAGGAAACTGAGGCCAAGAGGGGCAAGGCAATTTGTCCAAGTTCACACATAGGGACAGAGCTGTGTATATAGATTTATTTGACTTTAAACCCCAAGCTCTCAATCATTTTGCTCTGATACTCCAGGAATAGTCGAAAGAACAGAAGACCTGGTTTCCAGACCCAGTTCTGCTGCATAATAATCAGACATTAAATAAATAATTTCTCTAGGGCTTAATTTTCTCTCCAGTAAAATGAGCCTAATAATAATATATGGGGAAGTACTAGGATTTCATAAATTGTAAAGCATCCTGTCACTGTACTAAGAGTTATTAAGAGCAACATCAGCACAAGGCACAGAGATTATCATGTTCTCAGTGGAGAAGGATGATAGGTTTGTGTTCCCTAGAGTTTTAGAGATGTGTTGCTTTTATGACCCTCCACCTTTTCTATATTGGCCATCCCATCAGTCTATACCTAGCATAAGACCTTGTACTTTAAGTGGAAAGATGAATTCCAGGTTATTTTATTTTTTAAACCAAGGCTCTTAGGTTAAATCTATTGTTTTATTGAGACATATCTTTGGGCAATTGTGAAAAAAATATATAGTGTCTTATTTCAAGTTGTTATGACAAAGCATCACTCACTGGTCTGGTGATTGATAAACAACAGAAATTTATTTCTTACAATTCTGTTGTCTGAGAAGTTCAACATGCCAGCAGATAGGTGTCTGGGAAGAATCTGTTTCCTCATTCATAGACACCTTCTTATTCTGTCTTCATCATGGAAGGATGGTGCAAGCTCTGTGGGTTCTCTTACAAAGGCACTCATTTCACTCGTAAGGGCTCCACCTGTGATCTAATCACTAGGTCCTTACCCCACTTCCTTTTACCATTGGTTTGGGGCTTAGGGTTTCAACATATGAACATTTGGGGAGAAGAACGCAAACATTCAGTTTCTAATATTCAGAAAATGGGGTATTAAAATTCTTCAGACACCTGTTAGATTATTTTCCTTATCCTTTGCTGGTTGAAGATGTGTTACAAAACTGCAAAAAACAAACACATGGTCAAACAAAAGATCAATTAATTTACTAGATAATTTCAGACAAATAAAAGCTTTCTACTTTAGCTTCTCTTTACCTTTTTGATCTCAGGAAAAATACACATGTTCATTATAGAGGATTAAAAGATTTGCAATAGATACATGGAAAATAAACCTTACCAATCATCGCAGAACCCTTCTCTCAAGAGAAAGGAACTTAACATTTTGGTTATTTATGAAATAATGGACTTACTTTAAACATTTATTTTTGAATTTAATATAAGAATATTTTCATATATTTTAATATTCTATCAGAACATGATTTCAATTACTATGTAATATTCCATGCTACAGATATATTAAAATCCACTTAAACCTCTATGGCAGAACAATCAGGTTGTTTCCATAGTTTTACCACTTTAAGAGAACTTTCAAGAATATCCTTTTATGTAATTATGTATATTTCTAGTTATTTGCTTAGGATATGTCTAGAGAAGTGAAATCATTAGGTTGGGGAGCTTTCTCTCTCTATTACTATATGAGTCAAGCAACAAAAATCTCATAGGAATTTAATGCAAGATCCTGGGTAGCCCACAGATTTATCAAAAAAGTAAGAGTCCTGGCCTTGGAAAATGGGCAGGAAGGACTCGCAGTCAGAGCTCCCACCAGGGTCTCCCCACAGATTCAGTGAAGCAATCCTCTCCCATGATGGCTGGGGCTGAACAGGAGCAAATAATCACTTACTGCCATTACTGGCACTAGACCTGGATAATGGACACTGGACATTAGATACCATGCTGGCATCGCTGCCTGGCTGATTCTGGAAATTGGATGTTGCTACTGCGGCTAGAAAGAGTTCTGCTCTCAGTTTCACAGCACGATGAGCAACAAGAAACTGTCTGAGGTCATCACATCTGAATACCTGAGCCTAGGGATTGGGAATGAAAGTAGTGTTTGGGTCTCCTCTATAAAGATATGAGCCCTGCAAAGTGGGGAGAGTCCATTCACTGCCACTTTGATAGGCAAAAAATTATATCAGTGTAATTTACATTTATATTTTTGCTAGAGTATGGGTATTTTGGATACAGTTATTAGTAGTTTGTGATCCTTTTTTTATTAACTGACTACTATCTTGATTTTTGTATTGAAGTAGTTAGCTTTCCATTGGGACAAATATTGGTCTTTTTTTGTAAGTTCTCTTTTAATGCTAAGAGTATGAAACATTGGCAACCATATATGTTTCCTCTTTTGTCCAATTTGACCTTTAAGTTAATTTCAGAATTAAAATTTTTGCCGGCAGTAGTTTACCTTTTTTACTTTTTTTTTTTTTTACTGAGGCTACATTGGTTTACCACACTGTATGTGAGTCAGAGGACTAGGGTCTTGCCACCTCAGATGCCTCTTGTCACACCACCAATGCACTTACAGTCTTCCACCAAAGTTAATTGTGTTCCCTTCTTAAATTTTTCCTCCTTCCCCCTTTTGTAGACTCAATTCTACAATCAGATTTCACAGTAGCTATTGGTTTGGTTTGGACTGACCTTTTGTTTTGTGCGTTTATATTCCATATGTAAGTGGTACTATCCCATTTGCAAATTTTATAAAGTTAATTGTTTCACTTTTTCCATTATGGGAGCAATCTGTTAAAATTCAGTAGAGGCAATACAAAATGGGTACTCTTTCCCCTTTATTGCTCTTAAAGGCACGGTAAACTCCACTTCAGGTTAAAAGTACATCAGTCAGTTAATAATGTGACCTACTGTGATCATTTTTCAGTCTGCTTGCATATTGCAAGGAAATGAAAAACAACCAAAGCAAACAAGCAAACAAAGTGACTTCTACCTAAGATGAGTGAATATTTTAAAGGTATGCTACTATATATAGCTATTTGATATTTGAGTCTCCATAGCAAAAACTCCCTTCACTCTCAGAAAATGTGTGGATGATCCTCAGTGTGATGAGATGGATGCAATAAAATAGTAATGAGGATTCAGAGAAGATTAATGTTGCCAGAAAAAAAGTGAAGTATTTAATTACTTTTTATTGGCCTGGGTAAAGTTGCTGCTCTATCTCTCTTGTGTTGTTGCTGGTATTGTAAAAACTGGTAACTTGCTGAGCATGAAGGACTTAAGGTGGAGAAATTAAGGGAAAATGCAACATATTTTTCTCTTAAGAAGAGCAGCAGAAGGAGTTAGCAATTTGCAGGGAACAGGTGCATTTTAGGAGTAATGAGAGAAGGAGATCCATGGTAGCATTCAGGAGAACTAATAACCATGGGGTTCACTTCTAGAATGGTGTGGGCGTAGCTATTTTACATCTTCCTCTTCACACCATTGATGAGGGAGAGAGCCTCACCCTAGAACTGGGGTAGTGGCTGAACCACACAGATGAGATCAATAGCAGTTTATTAGTCATATATACTTACAGCCTAGGGCAGCAAGCTACTGGATGCCATGCAGGGTCATATGGGTATCACATTTAGGCAATTTGCAGAGTGAAAAGAAGGCAGATATTGTGATATTGAAGAGGTGTGATATTCCTTGAGTGTCAGAGAAGGATGTGATGGGCTTGTTGGAATAGTTCTATGAGTTGCTGGGGAATGAGCCTGGCTCCTCAGGGAGAAGCAAGCATTGTGTTTAGTTTCTTTGATCATGAGAGTGGTTTTGCAAGGAGACTTTATTCACAAGAGCAGGAAGGGGAAGGTGTGTTTAGGCCATCAAAGGACTTCTGAACTTTATATGCCAAAGTAGCACATAATAATGAACCTTCATTTCAGGCCTAACACCATAATAACACATAAAGATATTGGTTGATAATGAATTCCAGTGATTAGAAGGAGAGAAAATTCCAGGAGTAGAACTCAGGTCCTAAGCAAAAGTTACTCTGTAACTTCAGAAGTCAGGGATAAAAAACAAAATGACAGAAGCAAGATAATCAGTCAAGACCAGTTGGGCAGGGAATGGGAGTTGGGTGAAACAGGTAAAGAAGGGATTAAAAGCACAAAACCTTTTAGTTATAAAGTAAGATAATGTATATTATAGTTGCTATAGTTAATAATACTGTGTATTTGAAAGTTACTAAGAGAGTAGTTTTTAAACCTTATCATAAGCAACTTTAAAAAATTTGTTTATTTTCTTATGTCATTGTTATTTTTTTATAGTATTTGATTTCTCCATTCAGGTGTAGTTCCCATAGTTCTCCCACCACCATAGTTCTCATGATCCATCACTTACTTCCTTTATATTCTTCCCTTCCCTGTTTTGACCCCACCCTTCCACTTCCTCTGTGTATGCCTCAGATATATGGTCATCTTGCAAATTTATAAACAAAATATTTTCAATGGTGGTGATGGATGCTAACTTGACTTACTGTGATGACCATTTTGTAATATATCTAAATATTTAATCATTACACCATACACATAAAACCAGTACAATGTTATATTTCAATTACATTTCAAAAAATAGAAGAAATGGGGAGGAAAGACAGGTTAAGAGTCAAAGGGTTGAGCTAAGAAGGAGCCCAAATTGATGGCAATCAGAAGACTGTTTATTACCTAAACAGGCACAGTGAATTGAGTACTGGACATAGCATACACTTGTAACCTAACCTGCCCTTTGAGGAAAGACTGTACCCTTTAGCTGACAGTGCTCCACTTTGAGGAGAAAGAGAAGATAACAAGAGTCCCATGGGCCTGGTTATTAGAGACCCACAAAACTGTCACTCACGTGATGGTAGCAATAGAAAGCAGGTGGAAGAACTTCTGGGGACTTCCCAAAGAGACTTTGTCATAGTCTGGCCTGAGGTGCTTATACTTTCCTAACAAGCCAGCCTTATCTTGGACCCAGGTTTAGCAGCACAAAGTACAAGGTTCCATATTATTCATCATTTCATCAAGTATTTGCTGACATACCTGCCAATATCCAGAATTCTATGTCAGGTTGCATTGGAGAGATTCCCTTCTTTCAAGAGGCTCCTAGTCTTCTTGGGGAAATAACATATCTTTAATATAAAATGGCATTTAAAGAAAATATATACATATTTTCCAATGAAAAGAATATAGAAAAAGAATGCCACAATAGAAGTCAGTATATTAACCTATAACTGTAATGCTTACATTTTACACATTAAATACACACCAAATATTCTATTTCTTGATCTATAATCTGAATCCCTCATGCACCCATAAACTAAGTATGACTAAAGTTTCTCACTGCTCTGAAATGCCCATTTTAGCAAAAGTACTTCCAGGCACCAGCTAAAAAGGGATATAGTAGAGAAGTGTCACTCATTTCTCATTTTATTCTGAGTACACTGTTGGACAGTCTCTGAGCCTGTTGGTATTTAGTCTCTTCAATCCTTCAACTTTGCTAAGGCCATTCTCCTTGGTCTTCCTCAAGATACTTGAGACATATCTTGGGGTGTCAAATAACTGAGGTTTGGTCATTTGGATGATAAGTCTGGGAACCACATATATTTCCTAATATATCTTCTCCCACTTCAGTCAAACTTTTATCCAGTGGTAGAGGTTGAATCCCACTGGTTGGTTTCTATCCTTGCCATCCACAGAATTTGATCATTATCAATGTTAACCCCAGAGAGTTCTGTCCCAACTCCAGGACAGACTGTCACTGGGAGAGTTGGGGGGGTGGATGTGGGAGTTCACTCAGGTCTTGTTCTTGAAGACTCTGATTTAGGAGTCTCAGACTGGTTCTTTGAAAGCCAGGGTTAAGATGAAGATAAAGGTACACTTACTGTAAAGGAAAAATTTTAAACAATTAGGTCAAAAACATGAAACCCTTTCTATGAACTCATTGTTTTCCAGCAGAGGCTAACTTTATGAGCCATCACTACCGTTTATCATAAAAAATAATTATACCCTAAAGTACCTTTTCTACATTGGCACAAACATTCTGTGAGACAATAATGACATCTAATGACATAGATGTCATTATTATTCATTCTCACGTTACAAATGTGAACGTGAGATGCAGGGACCATAGTGATTTGCTTAAAATCAGAGTTAAGAAAAATGAAGCAGGACTACTGTGAAGATAATTCCTCATCTACTGCTCCATCTGACCTTAATCCTGGAGCTATTACTGACTCAGGAAAATGGCTGAGATCCTAGGCCACTTGTCAGTTCATTGGGGATCCTTAGATCTGATTGGAGATCCTAGGAAAGGATGGAATCACCAGAACCAGAAATTGTACAGCTACAGATTTTCTCCTGTTTATCTATCTTAGATCCTTACCTTTGTTTAGAAATCATTAAGGAAATAATTGCTACTATTAATTTCCAGGCACCCAACACTAATAACTAGTTCATATAAGTTAAATGATTTCCTTCAATGCTCTCATTTAATCCTTATAACAATCCCAACTGGAAGGTACTAGATGTTTATTTTACAGATGTGAAAACTGAGTTTGAATGTCTTATCTAGAGTTACATAGCAAATGAATCAAACCCATATCCATGTGCAGTTAAAGTGTGTGTCCTAACAAAGAGTTGCCTTTTGGGCAGTGATATTCTGCAGCTAGAGAGAACCTACAAGAATTAGTTGTAGTCTTGGGGTCTTTCAGTATCTCCCAGTGTAAACCAATTGCTATTTGTGTGGTTAGCCTGAGGGAGCTCCTGGAGGGCTAGCTCATGCCCATAGATGATGTTTCACTGGAGCAATTTCAAACAAACTATTATCAGCTATAAGAGGCTCCAAGATTCTTGGAACGCAACAGTCTGTTAGGGGGACAGTGGGCAATCTGCTGAGATGGAAGGATACTCTGTGTGGGTATGTGCTCATGTACAATGCCTATGATTGTAGGGTGTGGAGGATGTTGGGAGAATGGGGTTCTGGCTCCATCTACCATTCTACAGTGAAGAAAAGCCAGAGAGGAAGTAGGGCAGACCTTTTTGAGGACAAGTTTTTATTCTGTAGATGAAGCAGTCTGTCAGATTCTTAAATCTCTTAAAAAGGCTTGAAACCAACTCCTTTTCACACTCCAGCTGCAAGCACTCTTTGGCAGCTATGACTCTCCTCACACCTCATGCATATCATGAACTTTTATCACTGAGGAGCCCTGGAGCTTCCCAGAGGGAGCCTGGCTTCTGTGGAGGTCAAAAACTTTTGTTCCTGGAGTGTCTAAGAGTTATTGCTACTTTTCAGGACTTAGAAGCACATGGAAATCAAGAGTTACAAAGGGAATACCAGTCTTTCTTTCTGTACTTGGGAGTACAGCCACGTTTAAAGAATGAAATGAAAAATCATGTCTACTTTTTGTAACGAACTATAGAAATGATCCCTGAAAGTATAGTCTTATGTCTACATTTTGAACTCAGAATTATATTTTGAGTTCTGAAGGGTATTCCTGATGTCCTACTGCCATGTTTTTGTTTGCAACCCTCATCCTCTGTCTGTGCCCTCCTGAGGGCATAGGAACTGAATCCCACAGAAACCTTCAGGAGCCACATGGTGTAGGGAGTGGGTGTGTGCCAACACAGATTTTTTGAACAGGCAGCTATCTTTAGGAGATCATTGATTGGCACATGACTTAAACTCAGACTTGAATCTAAATCTCCTGGGTATCTGTATGCTCTTGGAAGACTTCTCTGACCTTTGCTTTCCTCTGACCTTTGTACCGAGATGGTGTGAGTTCATTGGTACCTAGAAGGACCCTGGGTGACAACAAATCCTACCTCAATCAACTACCGGATATGATATAGCCTCCACCTATCTCCTCAACCTCCAACAGAAGAGTGCCTTCACTCTGCTTTGTTGAATGGCACTATGCTTTCTCTGGTCATAGAATCCTTGTCTCTGTGCTCCCTTGTCCTACAATGCTGTTCCCTTCTGTCCATTCCCCTATTTATCTAATTTTCCCATACCCCCAGATGCCCTCAGTCATCTAGAAAAGAACCTTTCAGGGCTTCCCTGGCTCAACCAAATGCTTGCTTGTGTGGTTATTTTATTACTAATCAATTAATTATGCTATACATTGTGGGGCACGTGAACATTGCCTAAATAACATAAGCTTCATGAAGATTCCTGGCACATACTGAGTCTAGAAATTATTTATTCAAAGAACAAATGAATGAAAGGTCTTTCATCTAACTTAAAGGAATGTTTCTCACAATGCTAGTGTACTGAATGTTATTACAAAAAACTTAGCATGTCCATGGTCAAATGAGCTTGTGCAGTCACAGTTTTCTCCTCTGTAGGACTTTTCATTTCCTTAAGATACTAATGTGCATTGTGATCTATGGCAGGAGGAGGGTCAAACTGAACAAGGAACTCACTTTTTGGGGTGGGAAGGCAAATCACTTTGCCTCTCCAAGCCTCAATTTCCTCATTTGGAGAAAGGAAGGAATAAAACTAACTTTCTAAGATTATTGTGAGGATTAGAGAAAATATGAATAGCAGGCACACAATAGCAGACCAGTAACTGAGAGATGGTGTTTTATAATTGGATGACAGTCACCTTCCTCCAACTCAGCTGATGAGTGTTCAAGTTCTGATTTTGCCCTGAACAGTCTCAACCTTTGTGGGGCCAGATGAGAGTACTCCTCAGTGCTCAGTGTGACCCTCTTCATTTATGCTTCTATATGAATGAGCTTAATCAATGAGTACATGATTGGAGGAATATAAGGTGTAGGCTCTAAAGATGAGGAACTTGGCTCATCTCCAGCCTGCTTCCAAATGCAGAGCCTCAGGACATCTGTTAGGTCTTGTATACATGATTCATGTCTTGCATATATGAGGCAGGTAGACTATTCACAACTCAGCCTTCATAAATAAATTCTGGTGCAGAATCCCAACCTGCATCTAAGTTTTCTTTACTGCTATTCTTACCAAATGAATTTTACTTACATCAGCCATGGAGGCATTTTATCTGCTTGTTGTATCAATAAAAAGTGACTCCAGCAACATAGTGTAAGGTTAATGCATCCCAAGAAACAGACCTGTTTTCTATAGGGTTTTGTTTTCTTTCAAAAACAAATTTTTTTGAAATCCAGCATTCTTCTTTCTATCATTGACTTAGGCTACATGGCAGTACTGGTTTTGCTCAATGACATTTCTACTTAAAATTGACCCAAAAAAACCCTCCCAAAAAACAAAAAAACAAAGCCGTGAAAAAGATCGACCAATCCAAAAGATAATTGCAATAGAAAAAAAGGGGGATGCATAAACCAGACAGATGTACAAATTTGGTTGATTATTACAAACACTGACTTCTGAGAGGCCATCTTGAATGAACATTGGGATGCTGCCTGAAACCTTATAATGGATGAAGTATGAGAATGGGTTTCAATAGAAGAAAGTCAAAATGTTGGCTGTGGTTCCTGGTGTTCCCAATATGTCTCTATAGCATCAAGGATAGTATTTATAGGCAGGACAAAAACTACTAAGTAGAACAAGTTTGTGTCTGAACCTCTTCACATCTACTAGGAGTAACTCAGATTTTCCCCCCACTCCCACCATGAAAGGCATCACTGTTGCTTCCCATTTCATCCTGCCCCAGAATTTGTTTCCTCCTCATGCCACTGAGGTCCTAGCCCTGTTTTTAAAAGTAATCCTATAAACAGATTTACTGACTATTGGATAAGAGTTAAAACATGACTTCTTCTTGCATAGTAAGGTCTTTGGGTTAACAAAGGTCTTCTGATACGACCTATACAAGTCATTCTAACAGTGGGAAGTCAGACGGTAAGAGAGACATTTCGGAGTAGATTGTCCTTCAGTTCCTGCACAGAGGCACAGAGGCAGCTGTCTGCTTTGGCTTGGTAGAACTGGCACTGTTACATATCTCTGCTGTGCAGTAAAGGTAGGTTAAAGGGCAGCAGTGCACCAAATGGAACCAAGAATAGAAAATAGCACATGGAAATGGTATTTTGTCCATGGATTGAGGATTACTATCCTAAGCAGTCAGACTTTTTCCAGTAGAGTTTTATACAATAAAATAAATATATTCTGTACTTTTCATGTTTAAATAAACACGGAGGATTTATTTCTAGCCATAATGTAAATTGGTGATGTGGATAGTTATGAAAAGAAAATGCAAGCTGAAACTTCAGACCTTCTGGTTTTTGTCACTGCTCTGTGGGCTTATACAACACTGATTTCTACATAAATAACTTACCTCTTATACAGTATTTATAAGATACTTTACTATAAGACTTCCCACCTTTTTAAAAATTGGTACTGTTAATGTGAATAGAAATTTATGGAAACTAGCATAAGTAAGCCAAAGGTTCTCTATGTGTGTGTGTGTGTGTTCTCTTGAGCTTTTGGTTTTCTATGTTTATGTTTAAAATTGAAATTGAACACTATGGTTTAATATATCTATTCCTAAACTATGCCCTGGAACAGTGACTTTCCAACCTTTTTTGACTTTGACCTGCAGCAATAAATCTCTTTTGCCCTGTGATCCAAAGTACACACACACACACACTCATTGAAATAAAAGTTTCATAAAACAAAGGTTACTCTTGTTACATGAAGTGTACTCTAGTTTTTCCATCCTATTCTTTCGTTTTAATTTTTCTTTCATCTTTAAAATAATTTGTATTACTATACAAGAGCAATTAAAAAATAAAGCTTTAGAGAAGCTTGCATAAACACCAACATATACTCATAGCAGCACTGTGTTAAGTAGCAAAAAAGTGGGAAATGCATATGATCAATGATAAATATTGAGTATAAAGTAACAGCAAGGTAAACTTGCACTGGATATTAGGAAAGGACTTTTTGAAGAAATAACATTCAAGTTTAAACTAGAAGGCAAAGCCTACAAAGAGTATTGTACACTGAGCATGTCTTGAATAAGCAAAAGAACTTGGCACTCTCAAGAAACTGAAGGAGGCTAATATGGTTGGGTCATAGTGAACCAAAGGGAAAGATGTGATGTAATTGGGATGGTAGGTGGGAGGTAAATTATACCATGACTTGAAGGCAGTAGTATAGATTTTATTATAGTGTAATGGGTAACCATTGAAAGGTTTTTAATTGGGAAATGACATGATCAAATTGAACTTTTCCACCATTACTCTGACTCTTATATGAAAAAAGGACTAGAGCAAGGATGGAGAAAAACCAATTAGGTGGCTATTATAAAAGTCTGATGGTTTTGGATTGTGGAAGATTGAAGAGTAGAAACAAAGAAAAGTGGATTGATACACGGAACATTTTAAAGGTCTCACCTATAGTTCTTGGTAATGGTTTATTTGGGATTGAAACTGGGGATTGAGAGAGAGAGAGAGACAGAGAGAGACAAAGACAGAGAGAGAGAGTGATGAGATTGAAGGTAAGGATTGTGTATATCAAGGATTATATATCCAGAATTCTAGCAAAGTAGTTTTGACTGATGGGGAAGACTAAAAGGGGAGCACATATGCACAGTAGATAAAGATTAAGAGTTTGAAAGGCCTGACATGGTGGCTCATCCTGTAAGCTTCAGCCTATGAAGCGGTCAGGGCTATGGATCACGGTTCGAGTCCCACCTGGGTCCTGTAGCAAGACCTAGTTCCAAAAGAATAGCTGGGTGTGGTGGTGCACACCTGTAATCCCAGCTACCTGGGAAGCTGAGGCTGGGGATTACTTGAGTCTGTGGTACCCTAGGCAACGAGAGCCTGCAGTTCCAATAGCAAGACCTAGTCTCAAAAAAAAAGATTAAGAGTTTGATTATGTAAATCTTAACTTTGAGACAACTGTGATTCTGCATCGATTTATCATTATATTCCTTAGTATGGTCTAGATCAAAACCAAATACATGTATCATGGAATTATTTATTAAACATAAAGAAGATAGTTTATTGTAATATTTATTTTAATGAAGCTGATAGAAATTTTAATTTCTATTTTTTTTGTTTTATAAAGGGGTAACAATGAAAAAGGTTGAAAAAACTTATTCATGCAAATAAAATACACAGATGGTCATATAAAAGAAATTTTGACATGACTACTCAATTCTTTGAATTCTTTCTGAGCTACATAACAAAAATTCCAGTTATCTATAATCAAAATTATTTTTAGCTATCTATCATACTCAATTAAACCCTCTTTTAGTTCCACTGAGAAGAATTGGCACTCACCTGATTTTTCAAAGAAATCTACTAGAAAGTTATTAGAGCCACTCATTTTCTTCGTATATGAAGAAAATATTAAGAAAGCCTTATGAAATGCCTATTCATTTGACTATTAATTTCAATTGACTAAATGACTATTAATTATACCAATCTCACTTAAAGGCATTGCTCTTAAGAAGCTAAAATTTATTCAAAACTGTTAAAACCCTATCCTATTGGAAATAGTTTATATATTTTTTTGTTGACTTTAAACAAAAAACATGTACTCTCAGATCAAATTGAAATTTTGTTGGTCTAATCAAAGGGTTTTAGGAAGATGAAGCACATATATCAAGAAGCAGATACTGGGAAATTGCAATTAATAGATAAATCCATTTTCTGGTTGAAAAAATGAAATTTCTAGCTGAGAAGACATAACCAGCTTTCCAGGTTAGTCTATGTCTAATGAGTTCACCGCCTTACCTTGTGTGAAAATGGAAAGTCTACTTTTCATACTGCAGCTGAATCTTCTTTGTGAAGTTACAGAGAGCAAATGAGAGAAGGGGCCTGAAAGGAACAGGACCTTGTAAATTCATATTTACAAAAGGATTATTAGTGATTGTTTTCAGCAGAGCTTCTTGGGAGTGGTGCCCCTGGCTGTGTGCAGTGTTGCAGCACTAGTTACCAAGTGCATAGTAGAATCCAATGCGTATTGCTGTTGTGATAGTCCAAAGCAGACTAGAAGATGGCTGGGGTAAATAAGCTAGCAGAGAGGTGTTTGATGTGGACAGTATTAGGAGGCATTAACGTAAGGAAAAATAAATGTAGATTTACAATATCCAATTATGTTTGGGTAGGAGTGAAAATGTTTTCCTACCAGTCTCAAAAAATGAATTAAATATCATTTCTGATGAACACATACACACACAGAGTGAGAGAGATTGTTTAACTCTAAGCTTTATTGTTTACCTGTTGGAAGTCAGCATGGAAGTTTTCACCTCTATCTCTTGGAATCCTATAAAATATGCCACATAGACACGGATGAAAAACAACAACAACAACAACAACTTGTCCCCTACTTTCTAACTACTATGAATGGTGAAGGTTCACAGAGACTAGATTTAATACAGATTGGTATTTCTTAGTTGCTTTTTACAAGCTTGAGCACATGAATTCCAAGGTAGAGAAACCCTGAAGCCTTGCCATCTTCAATATTTCTTCTAAGTCATTAAATGAAAATCATCATCACTCCTACTGCCACACTCTATAATTAGTCTTAAATCAAAACATCCCAAATAAACCAAATGCTCCATTTGTAAGAAATGTGATAAAAAGTTAATGAAATATGATAGAAACATAAATCTCTATTATGAGTTTATGGTACCCTAGTTAAAGAAAACTTCTTTGATATAAATATTTCAAATATCAGTTAATTTTGTTCAAAGTTTATATCACTACAGCTTTTCTCAGTATGATTTTAAAAAGTTGAAATGTTTGAACTCCTTTTGTATGAAGAAGGGTAATTTTGAGAGGGGAGGTGATAACAGGATACTTGGACACTTCCAGGTGAGTCTATTAAGAAAAAAATGTGAATTCTAGTTTGGGATTTATGGTGATACTTGTGTTTATGTCCTGTGAAAGTTCACAGAACATGGGTTAAAACCTGCTGGCTTAGCCACGTGTGATTTCATGTTACTGAAACAAAATCAGCATTCTGTAAACAAGGACAAACCTACAATACTTAGACTAGTTAGTGGTCTTCAAATGAGGGGAAAAGACAGAGAAAGAGTTTCAGAGAATGGGAACTTAAGTTTTCTAGAGAAAAACAGTAAGATCTCTGCACCTTATAGATTATCTGCTAAAAATTGCAATTGAGATTTTATTGTGATACCAATCTGGATTGGCTTTGTGATTTTTATGACAGGATTCAATTGCTGAGGCACAAGGGAAATAAATGATGGAATTTATTTAGGACTTAGGTCCTGTAGGAGATACCATGAAAAAAGAGACTTCATAAGACAACTTATTTATAATCAGTTAGTTGCTCTGATGGGCCCAGGGATCTGAGTTCATATAGGGAAGGCGAGGGTGAAAGAACATAATGGGAAAAGAAAAGGAGGTAAAAGGAACCTTGAACCATAAAGCTCAATGAAGCAAAGCAGGAAAGTTAGAAGAAGTCAGTTATAGATGAGAAACTGGATGTTTAAAGTTGTGACTTGTGAGGTGACAGATTTCAAGGGGTGACAGGTACAGGTATGATGATGTTCATGGATAGCAGTGGAGGATGATGATCACTAGGAATTAGGAGATTAAGGAACTGAGATGCAAGGATACTGGATGTGTCATGCCTTTTCATAATGAAATCTTTAAGGGTATTAGTGGAGCCATGTAGAGAGGATGGTTTCAAGTTTGTGTAGGTAAGAAGCTTAGCAGATGGTTATTCCAAGATGACTGAGTAGTGTAGTTCATGGAGTGTGAACCTAAGAGAAGATGAGGTTTTTCTCAAGAGTGTAGGATGAAACAAAAATGGTCTGATAATGGCTCTGGAAAGCAAGAAAAATCACTTCACTTCTCTACCCCGAGGAGTATGGTACTTATCAGATTTCTGCCAAAATGTCAAACGAGCTCTTTGTGCAGAACTCTGCTTCCTTTCCTATAGATGAAGGAGCACTGCACTGCAATTGTAGCACTCAGGGCTGGGTGGGACTAACCCTGGAACTTCACATACCAACGTTAATACGTCATGTCAAAGTCGTTTTAAGTAGCTTAAAGAAATGATGCAATTCATAAATTTCTCCCTTGACTTATGATGGGATTAGATCTGGTAAACTCTTTATAAGTTGAACATATTGAAAGTCAAAAATATAACAGAGCTACAATTTAGCTTAGCCTAGTCTGCCTTAAACATGCTCACAGAACTTACATTAGCCTACAATTGGGCAAAATCGTCTAACTCAAGACCATTTTATAATAAATGACCTCATGTAGTTTACTGAATACTGTACTGAAACTGAAAACAATGTGTAGAGTATTGACTGTTTATTCTCTTGATCACATGGCTGACAGGGAGATTTCACTCTGCCTCTGCTGGACATCATGAGAGGGTATCACATGGCATATCACTAACTTGGGAGAAGATAAAAATTCAAAGTTCAGTTTTTATGGAATGCATATCACTTTTGTGCCACAGTGAAGTTAAAAAATCTTAAATCAAGCTCTTATAATTGGAGACCATATGTATTTTCCAAATGTATAAAATTATATGCTTATTCCATAGACAACACTTTTAAAATATTTTCAGCCACTTTTTTAGTACTCTTTCTCCCAAATTTAAACTTTCTTACTATATTGAAGTACAGTTTATTTTCTTCAAATCTTACCAACAGAATAAATTTGAATTCTGAGCCCAATGCCTGCCCTTTTTTGTGCTCACATAAACACTCACTTTATGACAAACACCGATGAGAGACAGATCGATTGGTTAAAGAATATAATCATTCTCCTCAAGGAGATTAATGAGAGTATAGGTTATCATTTTCCCCCCATCTGCTACCTTATCCAAGATTTATCCATCTACCCATCTGTCAACAAACATTTATTATGTGCTTAATTTGGGCATGTAACTGCCCTAGCAACTTTGATTATTGTGTATCTGTAGAGATCCTTAGGCTAACTGTGGGTCTGATCAGAAAAGATAATTTCTTAAATTCTTTAGCAAATAAGTACATTTTACCAACATCTGACATTAGGTAAGGGGTACAGGGATGGTCATAAAAATGCTCTAAAGGCAGCATACTGTGGCCAAGAGCCTGAAGATTGAAATCAGATGAATTTTAGGCAAGTTTAATCTCTATCCCTTTCAGTTTCCTCATCTGTAGTTTGGGAGTAATACCTATGTCATAGAGTTGTTGAAATTGAACAAGGTAATATCCAAATGATGCTTATCCACATAGACATAGTGTTGAAAAGTCATTAAAGCACTCTGGTATGACAATACTCCATCACTTCTTGTTTTTATTACTGTCAATTTTTGAAATTTGACACACACTTTGAAAAGAAAGTGTGTGAGAACACACACATGCACACACAAATTCGTGAACTCTACAGGAATGTGTAGAGAATGCTGACTGCCCAAGGGGATTCATGTAACCTCTGTGAAACAAGGCTTTGCCCATGTCACCAAGGAATAAGATGCTCAGAGCCCCAGTAATAAAGCCCAGTTTTCTAACAGAATTATGGTTACATTGGTGAAATGCTTTTTTACCTGGAGCTGAGAAACCAGTAGTCCAGATCTGATAGTGTCAGTATTTTGCCAAAATTCTTATGCTATAGCATAAGCTGTCATGGCTTCCCCCTGATAATGGTGACAGTGAGTGGAGGTTGTTCATTTCTGTAGGTTGACTAGTTCATTAACTTTCTGTTAAGCAGAGGCCTTTCAAGTTGCCTGCATACTGGAATGACTGTGGAGATGTTAAAAAACATAGATGTCAGTTCCTACCCCCAGAAATTCTGATTAAATTGGTCTAAGATGCAGCCTGGACATTTTTAGAGCTTCTAATGACTAGTTAGGGTAGAGAACTCCTGTCCTGAAGCCTAAGGTACAACTTAGCTCACAGGAGATTTTTCCCTGTATATTGTGTGGAGCAGGTGGTTGATACAAACACAAACACATACACATGCACATGCACACATACACTCCAGCTACCTGTTCTCTTCGCAACTTCACTGAGAAACCACAGAGTTTATGTTTGATTAGCAAGGAGGTGGGACACAATGCTAAGCTTTTCCATCTTACTGTTTAGTGCCTTCTCAGTGCATCATCATTCTTAGGCATTTCTCTTGGGCTACAGTTACAAAGTGCCATGAGTGAGAACAGCTGCTCTCAGCCTGTGAAAAGCTATTACAGAATGTGGTGAAAATAGGGTGTATAAACAGGGAGGTTCATATTCATGGCAAGGCCTGGAGAGAGGAGGTATATATCTGCTGAGGTCATTAATTAGGCCCATCTTGGTTTGCTCAGGGTCTGTTGCAATTCTCTCTGTGCTTTACAACGTGCTGCTGTGCTCTGTGGTTTACTGGAAAAAATAATGATTCAAGACAAGAAGAATGGTGAACCAGACTGAGAACTGATAGGAATCAAAGAAAATGGGAATTAGAGATCATAGCTATCTATGGTCTTGCCCAAAGACTGTCTACTGAAGATATTACCACTGGGTATACCACTCTGTAGCATTCACTGCAGTCAAATGGATAGCTTAACCTCATCCCTGATTCAACGATTGGTCTCTAACTGACCCTAAATTCTTGTTTCTTTCTCAACAAAATCAAAGTTTCTTCCTCATCAAAATCAAAGTTTCTTTTGCATTTTTGGACAGTCCTATTGACCAAACGTAGATCATGTACTCACACTCTTATATTAAGAAGGACAAGTCTGATCCTCTTCAAAACTTTTATTAAAAGCCAATAAAGTCTGCTTTCATCATGGCTCTTGAATGGGTGAATTCTCACATACAAAGCCTATTCTGTGCTAGCTATCTCCAAATGACCATCATATCACTTGACATTTGAGATCATGGTTTCAGAAAAGACCTTAGTGGCAAAACCTTGTTAAAGAGTAAATGAATACTAAGAAAGTATTCACTATGGTATAAACTATTTCCAAAATAGAGAGAACATAGTTGAAAGAAATACTTCAGTATAAGACTGAGACAATTTGTAAGCAAAGAAGGCATTCATAAAGTGAAAGAATTTTAAGATCAAGGGTAGAAAGAATGCAGGAAGAAAGGGTGGGTGAGAGAGAGCTGTAAGACAAACAAAGATGAGCCAGTTGACAACCTGCTGGGGAGAAAAGGCCCAGTTGATGTCAGGAATATGTTTGCTGAGTTCCCATCAGTTGAATTGATGACTCTTTTCAGCATATCATCATCATATCCAAGATTACATATGAATGATTATGGTCCTAAGTTGAGAAATTTTGAAAACCCTTTCCTCCTTGACCCAGCACATTCTATTGTTTTTGATTTTTCTTTCCCTTTCTTCCATGGATCATTCAATAGGTAGCATGACCTGAAGTTAAGTAAGCCCCATCCCAGCTCAGCCTTCAGTCCATGTACTATGTATAATGCATTCTTTTAAATTTTTAAAATTTCTTACAACATTGGTCATCTTTGGTATCCCTGGGAATGCTTCCCCTGTCCCCTTGATAACCGCCCCTCCTCCCATCACACAGACTCCTCGCTCCTTGTTCTTTGTTGGTCTGTGTTTAGCCCATTGGTCTCTTCCTTTTCTGTGGCAGTGTCCTTTTCCTGGGTGAAGGTCTGTGTTCCTAGAACATGTAAATTGTGCTGTTTAGGTTTTCAGTCTTAACTTTGAGATGGGCAGCCAGCCTGCACTCATTTGGAGTCTATCAGTGCCTCCTCATTGCAGGCTGTCTCCTCCAATCTGATCTCTGTGCAATTTTACTGCTTCTTTGCCTTATAGTTCTGGCCTTGCTCCCAGCCATGGTCGGCAGGGAATTTCCTTGATGGGGACAGGCATCTGCAGATGGCCGGTACGGATCATCTCCTGTCCCTCAATTTGCAGCTTTACTAGGGGGCTGATGCCACATCTCTGTGACCTTCCTCTCCAGTGGAATGGGGAAGCGTGCCTTACTCTCTTAAGGGGCATCTCTGAACCTGGATTTTGGCTTCTAGCTCCCAGTGATGCCTCAGGTATGATTCTGTGATAATTATTCACCCTAGTTGATCTCCCAGTCCTGTATGCTGTGGCTCTCTCCATGTTCTTCTTTGTGTTCTGCTCAAGAGATATGTGTGTTGAAGAACTTTATCCATTCCCTTACCCATTCTGTGTCAGCAGCTGCATTATTTCTGTGCTTCTTATTCCTGATGAGGACTGATTGGAGTGACAGTGAAATAGAAAGGTGTCGTGCCCCCCCCCCCACCCGTGTGCAGGTATGAGTAATGCATTCTAATACTACTCTTTGATTGGAACCAACAGAATTACCCTGATGCCATCTACATTGTATTGATTGGGCTTTTTGTAAATGTCCAGCTCTTATTTATTACATCTGCCAAGGTATAATGGACAATATGCACTGAAGAAAATGCTGTTAAGTGCTCTACACTTTGATCTTCTTATACAGTATTAATACAAGGAGTAGTCATGGGCCTTAGCAGCTCCTTTCAGTCTTTCATGTGATCTAATATAATCAAATCAACTTGATTTTTTTCTCCCTAACTCATATTCACCAAAACAATTACAAAGATGATTTAATTTTATAATAGTGAACACCAAGAACATACACCTTCACCCCTTTGTTATGGTAATCTTTCCATGTGGACTTTTCCTCTGCCAGAGGTTAAATATCTCATGCTCCTAGAAAGATTTCCTTAAAGGCTGAAGAATGAAAATGGCCTAAATTATGTATTTGTTAGTTTCCTGTTATTCTAGCATATTTCTGCCAAATACAAAGTAGAACAAGGAACAATGGGACAAATTTTTAATGCTACCTGGAAAACATCTAGATACCACAAATGGCAAAGAATGTAAACAAGCAGTAGAAATGTGAGAATGTATAGTAAAATTAAACATATGTGTCATGTAACAAAGCAGATTTTTAGATTTTTTTTTAGTAATTAGTACAAGGATATTATGTAATAGAGATTATAATGACATAGATGTCCATCAACTGGGTTTGTTGAATAAATATTGGTATAGTAAACATAATAGAATACTGTGGAGCCATTAATAAAAATGCTGTGAAATATTTATTGATACAAAGAGGTATCCATAATATTATGTTAAGCATAAATGAAGGTGGTGGAGCAGTGTGATACCATTATAAAAATCTGGAAGAAACATTATCATGTGGTAGAATGAGGGGACAATTTCTCTTTCTTCTTTTACTACTCATTGATTTTTTTTACAATAAGCATCCTTTATTTTTATCACTAGCAGAGCCACTAACACCGTTCTTTTTATAACTTTCATTAAACAGAAAGAAATAAAAGCATATGTGTGATTTACTATGAATCTACATAAAAGGTGGTGCTATTGACCGCCCCCCACACACACACCCTGATCTTTTCCCGGGCATTGGAATTCAAGGTTTCAATCACTATGGCTTCCACAAACCAGGAAAGGTTCAAACCTTAGAGATAGAGATAGGATGTACCAAAGACTTCATCGACCTGAGGATTCAAGGAAAGTCTAAAATGCTGTTTCCTCTGATGTGCCACGTGTCTGTGTTTGCATATCTGTAAGCATAGGTTTCATGCATCTTTCCAATGAACCTCAGTCCCTGAGTGAAATATCAGGGGCATTTTTGTACTCCTTCCTCCCTGATCCTCAGAGGGAGCCCTCCTATTAGAATGCTCAGTTGTACTTGGAAAACCTCAAGTGGAAGAGACTCCACACATCTTCCCCACAGGACCCTCTTCCTCCTCACAGATTTCCTTCTCAACATCCTGTGTCACCTGAGGCTATTCTGGTTTTATCACTTGTGGTCTTCCACTTGCCTGCCTTTCTTTCCAGGCTCCAGAACAACACTGCCAGACAGGATTTTCCAGCTTCCTCATCTGACCTGATGGGGACCAGGGTTGGTGGGAACCACTGGTGGGAATCTGTCCCCAAAGGAGAACTCCTCTAACACAAAGGAATGGGAGCTGTGATTCCAAGACCAGCAGCCAGAGCTACAAGGCTGAGAAGCAGCGCCATGGGACAGACATCAGAATGGAGGCGTTACCCAGCATGAATCCCAGCGATCATGTGGTCCTGGTGCAAAGGAGACTGTCAACCTCACCACAGGGAATGTCACAATAAAGGAGCCTGGAAAACAATGCCACATACACAGGGCCTACAAGAGGCTTGTGATGAGTTTGGACTGGCTATAGGCCTCATAGTTACCCCTGGAAATGTAAGCACTCCTGCCAAGACCCAGGAGTACAGGTCCCCACCCAGAGAAAGCACATTTTACAAGAATTGAAAGAGACTAATGGGCCAAACATTGATCAAAGACATAGAGAGAAGGGAGTGGGAGTGACCAGAGGTGGGGTGAAGGGTGGAGGGGGAAGTATGGTGGACCATACATAAGGGGATCAACAATTATACAAATATGACAGAGGTTGTAAGAAAATAATAATAAAATAAAAAGCCAAACAAAAACACTGCCTTCTACTGCCATCTCCCTGCTGGACACAGCATCTGTTACATTATGTTGTATGTAGTCAGTAGATGTGACCGCTAACTGCAATATAGATAAAAGATGTCACAAGGATTTGTCACATTTTAGGAAGAGAGATAGTCTGCAATAATGAATCAGTAATAGTGGAATTTGAACCAGAGCCACAGACTAATAAGGAAGAAGGGTAGAGAGAAACTATCACTAAAATGAGAGCTAGAACCCTTGTTTCCTTATTTCCAAGTTCAGGGCCTATTTGCCTCCTTTGTCAAGATTCAGCACTACTAATACCATTTTATCATTTAGAGAAAATTCCAGTTTGCATCACTTTAAAAGGGAACAGAATATAGTTTATAAAAAATGCTCTAGTGTAAGCATATAAAACTGATTTGGATTATTTTTAGTTATTGTGGTGCCTCAAAGGTTTATTGCATTACAACACTTCCATTTTAAAGCAAAAAATCAAGATAATATTAATTGTTATACTATTTGAAAGATAATGAGCTCTGGAGTCAGACCGCCTTGATTTAGTGAGTATGGGCAAATTTCCTTTTCTCAAAAGACACAGTAAAAGTTCCCAACTCACAGGGTCACAGTTATCATTAGCAACTTGGTGAATGTAAAAACACGTAAATGATTTAATGATATGAACAACTACTTACAGTATATATTAAATAAAAGAACTAGATAGAAAGCTGAAAAGATGTACTTTGGTTTTATAGATTTATTTTTAAGATAAAAATATTATTTTATTTTTCTTCTTGGTACTTTTTATCTTCATTTTTTTTTACAGAGAGCATGTATTGCTGTTTTTGTTAAAGTACTAATTCAGATAATTATAGATTCATTTAAGGTTGTAAGAAATAATTCAGAGAGACTTCAGAAACTCTTTACTTTCTCCCATCTTGCCAAACTATAGTACAGTATCGTAGCCAGGATATTAACACTGGTACAAGCCACTGTTCTTGTTTGAATTTCCCCATTTTTATTGTACTCCACTGTGTGTTTATCACATCTTTAGATTGGTGTATTCACATCGCAGGTAAGGTTCACCATAAGAAGCCTCCCTCCTCTTTTATATTCATATCCCCTCTCTTCCCTCAGCTTCCTTCCTCATTCCTGATGTTGGAAACCACTAATCTGTTCTTGTTCTCTGTTTCTAAAATTTATATTAAAATGATTTATATTTATTGAATAATTTTAAATATGAAATGTTAAATGGTCAAGTGTTAAAATATATTAAACACTGGAATATTAAATGGAAACATTTAAAAGCTACATAAATAGAATTACACATTATATAGCTTACTAGTACTGGCTTTTCCCCCCATTCAACATAAGTTCCTGGATTCAAATTATTGCGTATGTCAATAGTTTTTCTCTTTAAGTTGTTGAATAATATTTCATGGTATGGATGTGTAAAATGATAGTTATGTGCTCAGTTTTCTGAGAAGTTGCCTAACTTTGTCAGAATGGTTGTACATTCCCAAGAGCAGAGTAAGAATGATCAGTCTCTGTTTATCTATATTCCTTGCCAGCATTTATTTTTTTTAATTCATTTTATTGATTTGTCACAATTGTGCATTAATTGATCTCTCCTCCTCCCTCCATATCCCCGCTCTGTATCCCCCCTCCAGTCACTCCATCTCCCATTTTTCTGCAATTTGTTGGTTGGTTAAATTGATGTTCCGTTGTTGGTTGTTTGGTCCGTTGTTCTCTTCCGATATCTGGTAAATGTGTGTGTGTGTGTGTGTGTGTGTGTGTGTTTACCCTGGGGCTTTCCCACTTCACTAACATTTGTTAACTATCCTGATCTTTGGTGCTCTTCACCTCCCCCACCTTCTTCCCCCTCCTCCTCTCTCGCTCCATGGTTCAGTCCCATTGGTTGTTTTCATTTTTTCTTATTTGTTTGTTTTTCCCTATATCCATCATATAAGTGAGACCATCCTGTACTTCTCTTTTTCTTTTTGACTTATTTCTGCTAATATGAGTCTTTCTAGTTCCATCCAGGTTGCTACAAATGACATGTGTTTGTTCTCCTTGATGGATGTGTAGTATTCCATCATGTATATGTACCACATTTTTTTTAGCCAATCATCTGTTTTGGGGCATTTGGTTTGTTTCCAATTCTTTGCAACTGTAAACAGGGCTGCAATGAACTGTCACTTATTTTTAATTTTTATCATTTTAATAGGTGTATAGTTGTTTTAATTTGAATTTTCCTGATAATGATTTTGGATATCTTTTCATGTGTTCATTTACCATTTTCAGTGTAATATTTTGACTTTGGCCCATTTTTCTATTTTATGTGGTCTTTTCAATGTTTAGTTTTATTATATACTTATGTTATACATATGTAAAATAAGAACATTAAAAATATCAAATCATCATATATTCATATATATATACATATAGATATATATATTCTAGGTACCAGTACTTTGTTGACTATGCAGTTTGCAAATATTTTCTCTCAGCTGGTAGCTTATCTGTTATCACTTTCATGTGATCTTTCACAGGGCAAAGTTGCTTTTTTAAAAATCAATATTTATTTGATTTTAAAACTTGTCCAAAGTGCATTTGAGAAAGATTTTTGACAGTGCTAGCATAAAATTTCTGGTTTATGTATGAAACTAGTTAAGGTCCAGAAAGTTATAATGCAAACTTTGGGGTTGTCTCTTCTACCAGGCAGAAATCATTTGCACCTGTACCTGATAAGAACCCATAAGTTCACCTCCATTCCTACAGAGTCTCAAATAGCCTAGACTCATTGAAAGTCAAGCTCAGTGCTACTGTGAAAGAGCACAGAATAATTGCTTTTGCTTTTGAAGTTTAATCATTTGTCAGGAACACAAAACTAAACTGAAACTCAAGTCTGGAACTTTGAATGATTTCAAATGTGCTGGTATTTATATGAATCTTTTGATTCTAATAGGTTGTTTGGTGTGGGACAGATAATCCATGACAATCAGTCAACTGAATAGTTGCTGTTTTCTTTCCAAAGAAAGAAACACAATAAGGAAAACGCAATAATTCTTAATTTCAGTCTTTCTGAGCAGTGGTTTTTAACCTGGAGAATGAGGTGCCTTAATGGGCATGGCAAAAGGTAATGAGAATGCTATATTCCACACAATTCCATGTAGATTTCATTTAAAATTGTTGGAACTCTGCCACTGACTTAGCAGTTCCTGAAATATTTCCCCATTCATTCCAGGATACTTTCATATGCTACCAAGCTCTGTGGGAATTGACCAGTAAATAAACACACCTCTCTCCATGATTCTTCATGGCAGTGATGGACAACCCCAGAAACTGCAATCTTGACTTCTCTGTTGGAAGGTTTGTACTCTTGGGGTTTTCATTTAAAGAGGCAGAAGCAGGAGATTGTCTGTGTATTCTAAAAGAGACCCCCTCCAGTTTACTAGCCTCCAGGACATACAGAGAGCTCCCATTTCCATTGCCCATCACCTTTCAAAGCTGTTATTCCCACCTTGCTTTGTGGAATTCAGAGACCACCTTTATTCATTGAGTAGTACTTCTAAACTAAATATTCCTGGATAAGTAAACCCTGGAGCTGACTCCATTTCATTGAACAAGGTCTTAACTTTTCTACCCTTCAGCTTCCACTTCAATAATCTGAATGTAGTTTTTGTTTCTGGAAAAAGTAATTTCTTCATCTCCATACCCTGACATAGACCATTTTCTAAATTTCCTCTCTTCCTTTAAAAAAATACAAAATATGGCATGCACAAAGAAAGTAGCATAAAACACAAAAGTACCACTCTTTAAAGCAAAATTGTGACATACATCTGAAAACATCATCTTATCAGGAAAGACATTGTCAGCCAGAAATCTGAAGGTGGCCTTTTGGAACATTTCCCCTTGCCTTCTTCTCTCCCTATAGGTAACCACTACCTTGACATTTGACTTAATCATTTTGTTATGATTTTACCAATTTTGTAAGTATCCCTAAATTTTTCCTGCTATTAAATTTTGTATGAATGAAGTCATAACATAGTTTGCTTCATTCATCCATCATTATGTTATGAACTTCATTCATTTTGTTGTCTAAATATAGTTTGAATACATCTTTTGTTGTAGTATATGGTTATACCATACATTTACTCATGTTAATCCTTTATTCTGATTCTACATTCAGTGCTATTTTACCTGGGGAGTGAAGTGTGGGGGTAGATAAGTCATCTTAAGGTATAATAATTTTACAGTTAGGAAAAGGATATTTCTCAATTTTGTCCCTTCATTGTTAAATCTCATATGCCCTTTATACAGAATTGTACAACTGCCAGGTCACGTTCTCAAGAGCCAAAGCTCTGGGCAGCATTCTTTAGGGCACCATGCCATGCTATTTTCTCCTCTACAAATGAAATATGCAAGGTGCAGGTTAACTCATAGATCATTGCACAAATGCCTAAATCCTTCTGGATCAACCTGTCCTTGCTTTCTGACACGTAGGGATGTGTCCTTGTTAAAGCTGCCTGTGATTGTGAATGTGTGTGGAAAGGCCTTGATTTGATGAATGAACAACTCTTTCCACTACATGGTAAATTGTGTGCTCCTGTGGATAATAAAAATAATTCCAACTAACATGATTGCATTTCAGAGACAGGGTGGTAGAGCAGAGAGCAACCAATCAAAAGTATCTAAAGCACCAAATTATGCCCCTGAGGAGACATCTTGCATATCTTTGATTCTGTTTCCATGGTAGTAAGTCTTGCTTGGGATATTCAAAGGCAATTTAAATGCATTTAGGCCACAGCTTACAAGGGGATAATCTCAGGAAAATCAAAAGTGAGTAAACATTAACAGCTAGTAAAATAAACAGTCTTAAAAACTGTACTTTATCTTCTTGCTTTTTGTTTAGTGAAAAATAAAAACATGTGAAAATTATGTCTCTTTCTAACTTGGGCTAAGGATGACTCATTTCAAGATAGTACCACGATTGCCATATGCTAGAAGACAGAAATTTGAGGGTCTGTTTTAAAAAAAAAAAAATTCAAGTTTTAAGCTCAAAGGCATGAATTCACGTTACTGTTCTTCCCAGGGTCAACCTCAGGATTGTGCAGACCAGGCACATAAGAATCCCCCCCACCGAAAGAGACAGCGACTTCCAGACCAGTCAGCATCAGAAATTCATTTCTTTAAGATGACTTTTCAACTCTTTGGCATCTCCAGGGGAATTCAAATGTTCCTCAGAAAGAAGCTTAGACTGACACATAAACGCCATCTATTGTTATCTGTGAATACCAGGGAACCTAGAAAGGGGGTTCACTATGAATATGAGAAAAGGAAAAAGCAATGGAAAGAAGGAAGTGGGGATAAGAAAGGCAAAAAGCGTATTTCCAAATTTCTCCCCATCATTGCTTGATTACAATCATGGGACAAAAGCCTGTGTTGCCTTATTTTACAATTCTGTTTAACAAGTCCCTTTCTAAAATTTGATATGTTAGTTGCCATTTGCACTTTACATATATTAACATGTTTATCCTCTTTATTCAAGTGCCTTTTGAAGTAGGCACTTTTATGATCTTTACTGAGCAGATGAGGGATCAGGTACATAGAGGTTGAGGTGGGGGTCCCAAGATAATGAGTTAGTAAGTGACAGAGAGGGGATCCAGGGCATCTCACTCCAGAAGTCCAACTCCTATCCACTCCATTCTGCTCACATAAAGCTCTTAAATGCTTTCAAGCCCCCTGGAAAATTTTTCTCTTAGAGATATGGATGGGGGAGGAGGGTCAGTTCAATGGTAATAGCTAGCTTGCAGAATGCAGCTTTCAGATGAAAGAGTTAAGTCTAGAGGACTCAGGAGACAGGAATCCTATAATTCCTTCCTTCCTTTGCTCTATAACATTAAGAGCGCTATGGCAACTCTGCCTCTGTAGTCATCTTTGGAGATGTTGATGTTGATCAGGTTAGAATTTTAATTTTCAAATACAAGAGAAGTTGAACTCCCTCGGGGGCAACTGGGCCTTAGCTTGATGGACTGTGAAGGAAATTTCACTTTTTGTTCACTTAAAAGTAAAGAATAGTGAAACTGGGTGGGGGTGGGGTGGGGAATAGGGTACTAGAGTGGCTTTTTTTAGAATGTGAAATGCTAAAGCTCTTGCTTAGGCTCAGGGGGGTTTCTTGGTCTGTGCTCTGAAGATAGCATGACCTCTCCTTGAAGAGTATGAATAGTTATTCACTATTTCCAATTTTATTGCTTTATTCTAACCACACCCACATTTTCTGTTTATGGCCAAAGAAAAGGCCCCTTTGTTGATGCCAAATCATCAACTGAAAACAAATATACCATCATTCACCTAGAATATCTGAGATTATTCTGGGGAGTAGTATATTTTATCTGAGATGCTAGAGCAATTTTGAAACATCCCTTATTAAAAAAAATATATTGAAATCTTTCTAGGTATTGAGAATACCTAGATCTAAACATTGACCAACAACTGGCAGTGAGAGAGGAACTGGAGTGAACAGAGTAGGGGACAAGAGAAAGGGGAGCAGGGAGGACCTTGCCTATGGGGAGCAATAGCTTTACAAAAATGGCTGATATATACAAAGATAAAATTTTTTAAAAAGGATACCTAGATCTTTAAAGGTATTAAAAATAACTATAACTCTCAAAACTTGTATTTTACTTAAAAAATACTGTTTTTGCATATTAGTAATTCATCATAGAAACCTGGATTTTAAAACTTTGCTAGTTGCAGAAGGCTGAAATGATTGTAAACATTTTTTAGAGACCTTTGTATTCCAAAGTCCCAGTGGAGGGAAACCTTGGTCCTCCAGGGGACTTTTCTTTGGCCACAAAACAGAAAACTGGTAGGATATTGTTACTGACATCTAGAGGGGTGAGGTCAGAGAGACTGCTAAATCTCCTAAACATTCCCTTATATAAAAAAAAAATATCTAGCCCAAAATATTATTAGTGCTGAATTGAGAAACCTGCAATAAAGTCATTCAGTTACCTCATTTGTAGAACTTTTTTTTAACCCAGATTCTTCATTTTTATGTTGCTTGTTTTACAACCACCTCCTTGCTTTCTCCCACCCCCTATTACATAGCTAGTTATCTTGAAGTTTATCAGCTTTTAAGGGTACCCAGTAGGGCAGAAGCTCAGAAAAACTTCTATTTCAGGACTTATAGTTCTAAAATCCACTAAAAACAATTGTGTTTGAGTTCAAGAACTTAACTTTCATGTATAATTTTAAAAAATGTTTGCAAAGTTCTATTCTTGGTATGAATTTTTATAATGCCCTTATTTGAAAACTGGGTATTGCCTTAATAGTATTTATCTATTCAAATAATTGGGGTAATAGCTATATTATCATTGTATAATTTCCTGCTTTTTAACTCCTGGAAATAGCAAAGAATAAGTCTCCGATAGCAGGATCTTCTGTTAGAAGAACATTCAGGTGATGCCAAGCATCACTGTCTTTGGATGTGTGGTCATCCTTCCCTGCCTCCAATCCTCCAACATACTCAACTAAACATACTGATTTTTACAAACATATTAAGATAATGTGAAATGGTTTATTTCATGGTTGTAAAAGACTTGGGTGGAGCAAGAATTTGAATGTGCCTCATCTATACCAAATCTCATGTTCTTTCCTGGACTTGAAACTGTTTCTGTGAGAGATGATGGAGAATATGATTGGAGAATATGGTTTGGGAGTTTTTAATCCAGAAATAATGGTTAGCTCTCTATTTGTATTTGTCTTTTTTGTTTGTTTGTTTTGTTTTTGAGACTAGGTGTCACTATTTTTGACCATGGGACCACAGGCTCTCATTGCCCGGGGTACCACAGACTCAAGCAATCTCCAGCCTCAGCTTCCCAGATAGCTGGGATTACAGGCGCGCGCCACCACGCCCAGCTATTTTTTGGAACTAGGTCTCGCTTGGAACTAGGTCTCGCTACGGGCCCCAGGCAGGATTTGAACCGCGATCCCTAGCCCCGGCCGCTTCATAGGCTGAAGCTTACAGGCACGAGCCACCGTGCCCGGCTCTATTTGTATTTGTCTTAACAAGACTGCATCCAGTGTTCTTGCCATGGAATATACAGCACATCATTTAATTTATATTAGCGATTTCTTCTTCCTTCTCTCCATCCTTCTGTCCCCTTGTCCCTCCCTCTGTCCCTTCCTTCTTCCTTTTTATTTGTAAAAACTACTTATATAATGGTAGTATTGCTATTAATTACTATTTATTTTTCTTATCTTGTAAGTCAAAATTTGAGATAGATTTCAGGTTTAGTGCTGTTGCTATACTGAGTACAACAGTTTTCTGGCTGATGCCAGCCAACCACAATTTAATCTGTTTTGATAGAACCATAACATTTTCACAGCTGGAAAACTGATTATTATAGTTCACTAGGCTCACAGCTTATATTTTGTTTCAAGAAGACACAAATTCTATCCCATGAGCTAGAATTAACATGCACATTGTAAGAACTGCAGCTGGTGATGTCACAAAGAAAGCATTTACTTGAGTTTATTTTTGAGGTTGCCAAAGTAGGAAAACATTTACTCATTTACTAAATCAAAGCTAACTCTCAGCCCTTCTTTCCTTGTCTCTCACCATCATCCCTACCTCTGTCTCTGCCTTTCTGCCTCTGTGTTCTTTCTTTATTTTTTGAAGTTATTAAATTTCAAAACTAAAAAACCAAGACTTCTTCCAGGAGGAACACTTATTTGATTAAAGTAATAGCTCTGAGGGAATATCCAGACATCTTGGTTATCTCAGTTTTTGTGCATCTTTATTGAAATTTAGAAAAAAAATAGTCTTTATATTATGTTGTGTACAACTCCTGAGTTAGTCAACACAAGTCACCCAGTAGAGGGCAGTGCAGACTTATTCATGGATGCCTCAACAGAAGATGCAGAATTTAGTAAAAAAAAAAAAGTCTTATGGATATAAATTATTCAACAAACATGCAGAGTAGATGGTTCTTAATATAGTAAAATCACACTAATTCACATTTAATTGAAGCAGGTTTTGTGATAATTTTATTAAGGACTGAGAGAGTAGGAAGAATCCTGGATTGGGATCTAGGGAATCTACTTTCATATTTCCTCTCTTGGCTTTGTGGTCTTCAGAAAGTCTTTTAAGCTCGTTGGGCTTCACTTTTATCATTTATAAAATGAAATATCTAGCCCAGTTATTAACTGTCTTTCTTTTTTACTTTGTTTCATTCTATGAAAGAGTATAATAAATTGTTCAGTAAATAGTAGACTATAAAGTATAATCAATAAATTTCGTAAAAAGTGGGAAGTTTAAAATAATAATTCCCATATCTCACTTATCATTAGAATCAGAGATAGTATGATTCCAAAGACCTTGGAGGGTTTTCCAGGAAAATGGGGACAGGGTTTGGTGGTGTGCTGCTGGCCTTCCCTGGCTCTTAATCCTTGTTCACTAAAAATGAAATTTTGAGGCCATACCAAGAAAGTGGCTTGAGTTAAAGATAGATACTGGTATGCATCAGTATACCAGATGACATTTATCTCTCCAGTATGAGAGACATCAGTAGTGTTCATGGACCTGGTTACCTCATTGGGTCATGAAAGATTATACTGCCACTGAAGGTTGCCTGGTCTCTGTCACTATATCCTGATGCTATAATGCATATAACAGTATTGGTTGTCTATTTCTGTGTAAATATTTACCCCAAAATTTAGTGATTTAGAACAACACACATTAAATACCTGAAAGGAGAGCTATTGCTATACTTCTAGAATGCTAGCAACAATATAAGACAGTATTACCTCAATTTAAGAAATTAATTAATGTAAACAAATACTCCCTGGCTCTCCTTCCCCCCCCCCCCATTAACACACATATTTGTTATCTCACAGTTTTTATGGTACTGGAATGCTAGTATGGTTTGGTTGGGCGCTCTGATTCAAAGGTAGTATGGTCTGGTCTTAACTGAGAAAGGAACACTGTGTCCATGTCCACTTATGTGGTTGGTAGGTAATCAAATGCCTCATAGTGTGTTTGACTAACAGCATCAGTTTTTTGTTGATTGTTGACCAGGAGTCAACGGTCACTTTCAGTTCCTTGCCATGTGGTTCTCATTTACTTGGCAGCTTGGTTTGATCATTTGATCATAAAGTGCAATAAATTACTGAGGAGGTAAACTAGTGACAGATTTTTAAAGACCACAATGACTACTTACTACCAGAGAAATTCATAGTCAATTGGTATGAATTTGTAACTAGAAAATATAATTTAAAAGACACAAAATTTTAAGTAGCATCAAAGAATATTCAGACCAAAGGGATAAATTTAATAGAAAGCAGCATACTTTTTATTGTACATGAACACATTTACAGAGTGACTCATGAACCAAGGATTAGGAGGAATCAATTTTATGTATCTGAGAATCACAAAACAGTTTTTTAATTGGTAAAGAAAATGATAAGAAATTACAAAAGAGAAAAATCTAAGTGGGTGGCTAAAATACATGAAGATACTCAACTTCATTGATCGTCAGGAAACTGCAAATTAAAAAAATGGTGAGAAACTATTTCTTACCTACCAGATTCATGAGAAAAAAATGGCAATATGTATTTCTGCTGAAGATGCCATAAAAAAGCTACTTTTATATTATGCTAGAAGACCTATAAGTTGCCTCCAAACTTTGGAAAATTATCTGGCAATATCTATTAAGATTTAAATTGTACGTGTGCAAGAGTCAGCAAAATTGTGGTTTTGATTTGCATTTCCCTGACATTATGTGACATTGAAGATTTTTTCATGTATCTGTTGGCCGCTTGCATGTCTTCTTTGGAGAAGTGCCTATTTAGCTCTTCTGCCCAATTTTTGATTGAGTGCTTTGTTTTATTTTTGTTGATTTGTATGATTTCTTTGTAGATCTTGGGTATTAGCCCCTTAGCAGATATATGGTGGGAAGCACTTTTTCCCCCAATGAGTAGGGTGTCTTTTTGTTTTAGTGATGATTTCTTTCACTTTGCAGAAGCTTTAATTTTGGTGTAGACCCAATTTTTTATATTCTCTTTTGCTTTCCTTGCTGCTGGAGATGAATCCACATATGTATCTCTGAGACCTATATTGTGGAGTGTTTTTTTGTGTTTCCTTCTATATATTTTGTGGTTTTAGGTCTAGCATTCACAAATTTTATTCATTTTTAATTGATTTTTGTGTACAGTATGAAATAGTGGTCTACTTTGATACTTTTACATGTGTCTCTCTACATAAAAGATTCTCCTTTTTTCTCCTTCTGTGTTTTTCTGATGGTCTGTTTGCTATTTATTTGACTAATATTTCCAGCTTTTTCCCCCCTCAACTGTTTTCTGAAAATGTAGGACTTTGTCACACTGGCTATTCATGGATAATGCTTCATGACTAAATTGCTGTTTCCTTTGAACACACTGCAACCCAGCACAGCACTAACCCTATCCAAGACAGAGAAGACTATCTCTGTCAGCACCCACACATTTGACTTTCATCACTATAGAAATGGTGACAAAAATTAAAAGGAAAATAGTGAGAGGAATATTGAGGAACGAATTCTGAGTCAGTGAATGATGTCCTGAATGAACCCATCCCAGGACTTCTTTATAGACTCCACCCTCATCTCCATGCCAATGACATCTCAGGTTCTGAGGGTTACAAATCCAAAAGTGCCAGGAACCTGTCTTCCTGAGTGAGGGGACCACTGGGAAATAGTGGCTTAAAACCTGAACATGTGTGCTCTTGCTCTTTTGGCTCCATTTTTTCTTTCTTCCCCATCTCTTTCACCATTCATCTCTAATTTTTATTTGTTCTGCTTTTCTTTGCATGTAGTCCTCATTCTCCCATATTTCATCTTTGCTCCTTTATGTGGTGAGTTCAGTAAAAACTGCTGCATTTTCTACCAGCAAAAGAAGCTCCCTGACAGTAACTAGCAAATAAATCCTGGGGTAACTAGTTTATCTCTGAACTCATTACTTAGGCTGGGGGGATGGGGATTCTTCTGGTTTGGGTAAGTTGAATGTACTTATGCATTGACTGGCTGACTAGTACCCAAATGCTCTTTTTTTCCATACATCCAATTTTTAAGGTATCTCTGCCTGACAAAACATAATCCCTTCCTAGAAGAAGACAACCAAATTTGCCTACATTCATCTTCAAATTCCATACTCCTTGATGATACGCATTCTTTCTCATCCAGAGGTGGTCCAAATACATGTTTAAAGCTCTTAAGCAATAAGTTTAAGGATGTCCAGCACAGAACATATCCAGTGTTAGATGGACTGATAGCAAAACCACCATAAAATCTTCCACTGATCTGGAACAGAAATGCCTCATTCTTTAGCAGCAAATTGCTTTTCTCCCATGGCCAAACGGGTCACCTAATTTTTACTTGCTGGGAAGAGCAAAAGTGAGGATAATTCTCCCCTTCTCTGCACTGCTGTTGAAAGTTTTTTTTGGTATAAGCTCAGTAAGAATGAAATTGTCCTCACCTGTTCTATTTATCAGCATATTTTGAGGCTGGATTTTTCTCCCTGGTAAATAAAACAAAGGAGAACAATATTGCAGAGCAAATACATTAGTTATAATAGCTGTTTTATAGATGATAGTGAATTATTATTTCAGTTTGTAATTGAATTCCAAAATGAACTACAAATTCATTTAATTAAAAAATTAATTACTCTATTCAGATAAAACGAAATTTCTGATGTTGAAATTTGTGTATTAAATTGTTTTAACTTTCTATTGCAAAACCTACTGGTAAGGTATAATGGTTGTGTGATTTTGTTATAATTTATATGTTAATCAGGGTCCTCCACAAAACAGGACAAATGGATGGGTATATCTGTATAACACAATATACATGCATATACTATTGTCTTAGAAATAATCAGTAATATAACTAAGAAAGTGTCTATTTGAGAATAGGGATCATGATCTAGGTCCATCTCCCAGGAGCAATTCCAAGATGTACTCCATCAGGGACAGGGAGGGCATAAGGGAGTTTCAAAGGCTTAAGCAAGAGGGTAGTCTAAGTGTAAGTCATTTGTTTGAAAAATTGGTTGGCAGGAGTCTTCAGTGTTGCATTGTGGGGTCTTTTTGTAATAATTCTAGAGATGACCTTTCTTCTTTCTTAATCATCCGTAGAAGAGAACAGGGTGCAAATATTCTTCTGTAGCCACCAATAAAGAGAAATCAGTGAGTGAATATTCTTACATAGTTCCTGTCAGGGATGTTGATTTCTAACCCAGGCTACTTATTTTTAACCCAGACATCTCACTGGAAAGAGGTAATATGGAGTCTGACTCAAATAGGATTCCATAAAACAGAGTGGTTTTTTTTTAAAGTATATTAAAAAAGAAACATTTATTTGATACCCGATCTCAATGAGACCTACCTGTATTTTCCAACTGTTGCTACTATTTTTTCTTGCATGATTTAAAAATAGCAAAGGTTAGCATGTTGCTGTAAATGGCTGACATGGGACAAAGAGTAAGATTGAGAGGACTTTGGAGCATAGCAATCATGCTTATCACTAACTCAATTAATGGTATCTTCCAACTCTTACAAAGGCTTTGTTATCACTTTGTCCTATTTCTCGCTACATTTTCACAAAAATCAACTAGTAAGTAGACCAGTGAATCAAGCATACTTGACTCAGAAATATTCAAATTTAGTTCTTTGCAAAATTTCAGACCTCCCCAAATTACTATATTCAATGATGAACAGCCACAAGGTTTTTTTTTGTTATTGGTATTTCTCTTGCCTGAAACGCCTTTGTTATTCTTTCAAAAATTATATTCAAGCTTCTCTGTGAAGTCCCATTAGAAAACAGTCCTGTTCCTTTTGTTATTCTTCTTAGCATACTAGATTTTAATTCTAAACTGTTACTTGCTGAAAAGTTAGAAAGGATAATCAGTTTAAGGGGGAAAATGTTCCAAATCATTAATGACTTTTATTGCATCTTAAAGTTATAGCACAAGTAGTTCTGAGAAATCATTCATTATCTTGCTGTTTCCATAGCTAGATAACTGGAATCTTATTCATCAATGTGCAAACAGTTCCTTTTTCAGAAACATAGATACCACCCCCAAATTTTCTGATATCCTTGTTTTTAACTTGTGCCTTGTTGAATCAAAGCAGCTGAATTTGGTACAAATTCAATGCTATATCCTTCAAGAATTAACTCGATGACCCTTGGGGGTAAGCCCCCCAAAGCCTGGAGAGCCTGGAATGGGGATGGGTAGGATTTTAGCTCCACCCACCAGCAGATGGTTGTTGCATGGCATGCCCCAGATTGGCTGGGGCATGTTTTCCCCAACTCAGGGGGCAATTGGGAGGGTGCATGAGCAGCTATCTGGGCCCCACCCCCACACAGGGAGGTACCAGTGCATGGGATGGGTGGGAAATGCCCCTTCCATTTTACTTTCACCCCAGCTAACCTTCAGGAGGAAGAAGAATATACATAATACAAACTCCAACATAGAATGGGTGAGGGACCAGGTAAAAATCCAGCCCAGAAGCCTGAGCTGGACAAAGCAGATGGACAATCTAGATAACAAGTGCATGCGAGACAGGAGAAACAATTATGGAAACACAATGTCACGAGGTGCAACTTCAAGCTACCTGGGTCTAGAAGATCAAAGACATCACTTCAGAGATGCCTTTTAGGAGACCAAGGTGCCGCTTTCCATACTACGAGTGAGGAGAGGAAGGCCAAGAACTGGGGGCATCAGTCCCACAGGAGGGCTGCGAAGTGAGACAGAGGAAATTATCTACAATGGCCACTCATGGATGCCTGTATCCACAGAGAAACCTCGACACTGACACTGACAGGGGGTATAACCCCCTAAATCTGATGCCAGAACCAGCAGCAAAACAACCGAGATGGGAGAAGTCACTCTCCGATGAGAGAGCATGAACAGACCACAAATAGATATAGACTGACTGCCCAATGCAATCTAAGACTGAAAACCTACCAGCAAGGTTCACCTGGTTCCAACAACACAGTCCCTACCCAGTGAAAGAACACTGCCACAGGAAAGGAAGAGACTAATGGACTTAGCACAGACTAGTAAACAACAAAGAATGGGGTTTGAGAGAACGGAGGGGGCACCAAAGGGCGGAGGGAGGGGGAGGTAACCCAAGAACTGTTTACCGAGATTGTGATTTAAAGAATAAAAATAAATTAAAAAAAAAAACAGAATTAACTCATTTTTCTGGTCTTGAGATAATGGACAAACAACATCTGGCTCATTCAAACCTTTCAAAGTGTTTTTCATCCATGAAATTTCAATAAGAGACCCATTCTCCTGAATAGCAATATTGATGGGGAAGTGAGGCCTGGATCATGTTCTGCAGGTATGACTACAGATAGTGTGAACAGTGGCTAGTTCTGTTTCCCCACCATTAAAACAAAGAGTTTATGTGAGTGTATGGGCTGGCAAAACTGAAAATTGCAGAGTAGACAGGCTAAGGACTCCAGGAAGAACTGATATGGCAGCTCAAGTTCAAAAACAGTCTGGAGACAGAATCCCTCTTTTGGGGGGATATCACTCCCTTTTTGCACAAAGCCTGCAATTGCATGAGAATCACCCACAACATGCAATATCAACATGAAATTTGATATTCTTTATCAAAATCTATTTATTTAAATGCTATTTACATCTTGAAAATACCTTCACAGCAACATTTAGATGGGTATTTGACCAAAAACTGGGCAACATGGCCTAGTCAAGTAAACACACAAACATTAACCATTACAGATTGTCAGTTAACAAATGGATGAAAATGAATTTACAAGAACTACATACATTGGAATAAATAAGATGTTCATATTGAACCAAATCATCAGGTTAAATGACAGAGATAAAATTTTGTGTCTTAGATGGTCAGAGCTCACAAAGGACTATTAATCTCCAGGGATGAATGGACCAGAGATCACACTCTTGGTACGATTTTTCTCCTGTCTTCAGCCTGCTGTCCTGTCTACTCCCACAACTGCCATTTACTGCCATGTTCTTTCACCCCATAACCCCACAATTGGAATTTTTGATGGAGAATTTAGTCATATATGGCATGGTCTGGCTCAAGACACTAATCTAACTTTTGTTTTATAGAAGGGGAAAATGGCTCCAAGGAAACTCTTGAAGAGAATCTGTTCCCTAAAAATGTGAGACATTTTTAAATGTGGCATTTTAGAGCAGTGTATTTCAAAAGTCATTTATCAAAAGGGAAATAAAATCCATACTGCAGAAAGTGACATGCCAATGAAGACACCTCTCTCCCCTCTCTTTTCTTTTTGTATTGTTAGAAATATTTTACTACATTGGCCAAAATTTAATTTAAGATATAGTTTATTCTTACCCTTTATCTCCAACTTTGATGTAGTTTTAAAATATATCTAAATGTATGAATATATTAATTAGAAAAGTGAAATATGGGGGAGGGGAAATCAAAAAAAGAAAAATGAAACATACACATAAAAGATGGTCCATTAAGCTAGAAGGAATTAACAGTAGAGGTTGTCTGAGGTGAAGGAGTCACCAACAGAAATAGCCCATGGTTAATAATGCATGACTTTTAATTGATTCATAAAAGTGATTCTCATCATTTTAAAATTTAAGTAACATATTTTTACAAAGTTACATATGACTTGTGGAACAGGTTGACATTAAGGCAACTCTTGCACAATGTTATTCCATGTTATTACTAGGGCAAAAATTTAGTCATGAAGAAAGTTTACCACTTTTTCTAGAAATCCAGAACCATATCCTAATTTCTCATTCTTCACAATTTATTTTTTTTTTCTCGCAAGGTGATTGGGTATGGAAATGTAAATGTTGTAGGGGCATTCTGATGTTTTTCTATCTGTAATCTGTCTATTAAAATTTAGATGTCATTTATATAATGTTTTGTTAATATTAGTTATATTAATTATAAAGTATATCATATTAATACTGTACTAGTATTATAAAGTATAATAAATTAAACAGTTTAAGGTAATTTGTGACAATATTTGTTCAGTGTTTCAGGTACTCAAAGGAGTGACAGAAAATAGGGACAATACCTCATGTTTGTAATCATATGATAGACATGATAGAAATTCAACAGACTAAGATAAGCTATGAAGTTATAGAAAGATAATTATTTTGACCTTATCAGATTTGGATTAGTGCATCTTGAATTCCATGACACATAGTATACATACTATTTTTAATTTGTTATTAAAGTACCATTATTTTGCAGTCTTGTTACTTCTGACAGTAAAAGATCTCCCCCCTAAGGTGTAGTCACCATAACATTCCCACTGTTGAAACATCTGTAGTTCTCCACCATAGTTCCTTATGTTTTCACCCCTCTTTCTTCCCATCCCTGATTTATCACAATTTAAACATTCTTATGGCTTTCATATTCAAGAGTATAGGTATAAAATACAGATCATTTAAAAATTATATATATATATTTTACATCATTGTCTACCCCCAAGGCTCTCCCATCACCTTATCACCCGTGAACCACGGGTGCCCTTTCTTTCCTCAATTTTACCTTCCTCCCCACTCTTGCTCTGTTTCTGTTCTGTTGGCAGTTTAAATTTTTTTTCTGTTTGTTTTCCCTATATCTCCCACATAAGTGAGACCATTCAGTATTTTTCTTTTTCTTCTGACTTATTTCTGCTAACATGATTCGTTCTAGCTCTGTCTATGTCGCTACGAATGACATAAGTTTGTCTTATTTGATTGATGAATAACATACCATTGTGTACATATACCACATCTTTTTCAGTTATTCATCAGTTTTAGGGCATTTGGGTTGTTTCCATATCCTGGCTATTGTAAATAGTGCTGCGATAAACATCTGAGTACAGGTGTCCTTTTGAATTAATGTTTTTGTATCCTTTGGGTAAATTCCCAAAAGTGGGAATGCTGGATCGAATGGTAGTTCCATTTTCAGTAGTTTAAGGGTCTTCCACACAGCTTTTCATAGTGGCTGGACCAGTTTGCATTCCCAGCAGCAGTGCAAAAGTGTTCCTTTTTCTGTGCATCCACGCCAACATTTGTTGTTGCCTGTTTTTTTTTTTTTTTTTTTTTTTAAGTATGGGCCATTCTTACTGGTGTGAGATGGTATCTCATTGTGGTTTTGATTTGCATTTCCCTGATTATTAGTGATGTGGAGCATTTTTTTATGTCTATGGGCCATTTGCATTTTTTCTTTCGAGAAGTGTCTTTTTAGCTCTTCACCCATTTTTTGACTGAGACTTTTGTTTTGTTTTTGTCATGTTGTTGTGATGTTTAGAATACAGATCTTTATAAACAAAATTCCTGCTTTTCAGGTTGGAGTCTTAGAAATGATCATTATAATGAAAACAATAATAATAGTGATAATACTAATAATTACAAAAGGGAGAATGGATATAATGACTGTGTACTAGTCACCATGCCCTTCACAGGCATGGCATTAAGGCATTAAACTTCCCTTTGTGGGTACAGATGAGAAATTTACTTAGGGTCACTGGGGGCACAGCTCCTGGACTGCAACTGGGTGGGCTCAGTTTCCCAATGGGGCAGCTAGTGCCAGAGCTTATGGACAATTGTGGCTGACGCTGCCTTTTTCCATCAGTGGGCCAAGTGTCATTTGCAATGTGTTTTCCAAATTTAAGACAAGAGGCCAACTCAAGAGACTGGGTTTATTCTTTGGGGGATAGGGGTTGTTGGTTGGAGTGTAAAAATCAAGCTAATGGCTTGTTCTGTTCATCTAGTTAGGAAGGAAGGAGGAAGGGAGAAGGGGAAGGATGAAGAAAAAAGATAGGAAAGGAAGGAGGGATGAAGGGAGGAAGGAAAAAAGTTGAGGAACTTCTTCCTCAGGCATAGGGTGGAATGTGCTGTTTCTGCTGAGAACAACCTAAGCCTTGAAAACTATTTGCCCTAAAAGCAAATGTTAAAAATCGTTCTTGTTGCAAACGATTTCAATACAACTGTACCAACAGAATTATCACCAGGGAATAGTCATCCAAGTCTTGTGTCCTATCGCAACCCTTCATTAGGCCACTCACGGGCAACTATAGGGGCGTTGGGCTCACTCCGCACACCCCCTACTACCAGCGCGCGCAGCCAGCCGGGACTTGAGGAAGGGAGGGGCTGCTTCCTCTAGAGCGGCGCGGCTCCGGGCGCACCCGACCGCCTGCGCCGGCTCTCGGGGCGGAGCCGCGCGGCGCGGCTCTCAGCGGGGAGGGGCCGGTACAACTGATTCCAAAACTCCGGGCGCGGCTCGCGCTGCAATCTTCTCTTTTGGAGCTGGGCGTCCTTGGCCGCGATGACCTGGGAATTGCTGCTTTCGCTGCTGGCGCTGTGCGCGCTGCTCGCGTTGGTGGTGCAGCTGCTGCGCTTCCTGCGCGCCGACGGCGACTTGACCCTGCTGTGGGCCGAGTGGCAGGGGCGACGCCCAGGTGAGGACCGGCGGCCACGCTCGCCGCCTGGGAGGCCGCGCTCGGTGCTGACCAGTCTCCGCCGCGTGGCTCCAAGGTCTGCGGGGCTTCGGGCGGCCAGCCGGCGCCTTTCCCCAGGGCCGTGGGTGGGTGAGGAGGAGGCCTGGGCGAGGGAGCGCATAATGCCCCTTTGTCTTCTGTCCTGGTTGGCACGGACTTGCCTGGTTGTTAACTTAAAAAGCTCTGGAGTCACTGGACGTCCACGGCATTCTGCATAATTAACCCGGCTCCCCGGGATTCTGATGCAGAATGGGAGGAGGCGCCTCAGAGTAAGTGCGTGCCCTCTCTGCGCTTGTAAGGAAACTCTTATCGAGGACTGGACTTCGGTTTTTCTACTTCCTGAAGTTGTGTATCCTCCACTTCTCATTCTGCTGGAATTGTGAAATAAAATTTAAAATCATCCGGAGTTACCCACTTATTCACTGGGATAAAACCATGCCACTTGAAAGAACCGGTTTGGCACTTTGACTGCTGGGAATATTGGGATAGCGAAAGAGGCGCTCTGCTTATCCCACCTGTTATCTTTGTCCTGCTTAATAGTTGTTGGTCGTTTACTAAGCACGTTCTATGTGTGAAGCCGTGAGCTGGACCCTTCATCTACTGCTAAGCTTGATAATGGCTCTTACAAAATAGGTATTCAAGTCACATATTCCAGATTAGAAGTTCAGAGAGGCTAGATGACCTGTCCAGGGCTAAGCTTTGGGGGATGAGGGCTGGAGCTAAGTGGAGTTTCCCAGCACCAGGTTTCCTTTACGAAGAAACCTCGAGCTTCAGAGATCGACTGCAAAGTGATAACTGGAGCTCAGAAGGTAGATCAGATGAAGGTTCACCTGAGACAGGGTGGTGGGAGAACCTCAGGGTATACAATGATGTAAAGAATATATATAATCAATACCCAAAAATAGGAAATAAGAAGATAGTGCTTTCAAAGCTGAGCCAGCGGAGGGGAATGACTTCGCGCCCAAGGGGGTGAAAATTGATTCTTGGCTATGGAAAAAGATCTTAGATGATACAGTGTTTGGTATCCTGCCAAAACTGACCCCTACCCCATCTAATCCCTTTTCTCAGTATTTCATTTCTCTTGATAGGCTTTCTTGGATATGAACTTTGCAGTGCTGACATCATTAGTGAGTTCATTGAAAATGCACTACACCTATGCAAAGTCAGTGCTACAAAAATATGGCACATACATGGCTGTGACTGGTGAACTTTTTGATCAACTGCTCATTAAAGGAGAAGAGTGCCTTTCAGCTAGCTGTTTTGTGGATGTTTGCATTTGATCCTCAGGGCTTTTTGTTAACTTGGACTTTGAGGATTATATAAAAAATATTTAATATTTTATTTTTTAATTCTGTGAAAATTATTTAACCTGTTATACCAAGTGCTGGAAAAGAAAAATATTGGTACCTTTTGATTATCTAGCAACTAGTTAAAGTTATTTTCACTATCAAACAAAAAGTTGCAAATTAAGGTAACTAAAGGAACTGATAAAACTAAATCAAAACAAACCCAAAAAGGACATCAAAACTAGGACTACTAGTAGGAAGGCTGGGAGGGGTGGAAGGAAATGGGGGGGCAGGGCCCAACAGCCTAGGGTAAAGGACTAGGGGTGCTTTGATGGTGGGGATGGTGTGGTAACACATCTGAAAAAGTGTGGCCCTGTTCTCCTAAATCATATACAGTGTGGTAAAGCAGTATTACCTCAGTAGAGGAAAAATAAAATAGTCCACTCCCAGATTTAGGTGGTCTGGAGTGGGACCAAGAAATGTGTATTTTGACAAGATCCCGAAGTTATTATTATTATTATTATTATTATTATTATTATTATTATTATTATTATTGTTATTATTATTTGGTACCAAAACCCAGGACCTAAATGATTCTTTTCTGCAGCATATGTCTGACAACTACCTATATAGTGAATGAAATATTATATTTATATGAATTTTCCAGATAATTAGGGTTTTACCTGCATGTATCTCTTTGAAATATTTTCCAATTCTATATAAAATTAGTTTGTAGAACAGAGTTTAAGGTTTTCTTTTATAACTAAGAGCCATGTCCACGACATGGTGTGGACATTCCTGTTGAGTTAACTATTTCCCCCTTGCTAAATGGGGAATGATGGTTGGGGGGGGGGCAAGTAGTAAAGGGAACTCAGAGACTCAGGTTCCCGAAACAGCTAGACTGCAAATATGAATAGACTCAATAAGGAGGGAAAAATTATCTTTGTCTCCTCTTTATTATAGACTGACATGATACAGAATTTTAAAACACAAAAGGATATATGTGAAAAGTGAAGCTCTCACCCACCCTTGTACCCCAGCCACCTTGTGCTGTGCCTCTTTGGAGACAACTGCCATTGCTATCTTTAATATAACCCAGAGAAATTATTCTCTGTTCCAAGCATATGTCCTACAAAGTGATATTTAAGGGTATCTAATTTTATTTTATTTTATTAAGGGTGTGTAATTTTAGATATTACATTTAGTTCTGGAAAAATCCATGGCACAAGTCCAGAATAGGAAAAATCTCAGCAGTAGCGCATGTCAGGAAAATTCAAGGTTTTAGCTGACAGTAACTTCAATATGAGTCAACTGTAAAGTAACTGCCAGAGAAGATTAGGCAAGACTTGGAGATGTCTAGTGTCGGAAGCAACAAACCACAAATAACAGCAGTTGTCTTTTTAAATACCTGCTTGTATGTGTGGGCATCTGTGCTGAGCACTGGAGACACAGAAGTGGCAGGGCCACTCACTGTATGAGTTCTCACAGAACTTACCTTCCAGGGGACAAGGGAGACCATTTATTCCTCCCACCCCTCTGAACTCTCCAGCCCCAGGGGAATCTTGTGACCTGGTCTGACAATGGAAACATTAACTAACTAGAGATTGTGCAAAAATATAAAAGTAGAAGAGTGAGGAAACCTGATGCCATTTCATCTGAGGGAAGGTGTAGCAGGAATTGGAGGTGTTTATTTAGTTTTTGAGAAGTACAGATGAGAAGAGTTACAAAGGACATAATAGCTGTTTTCAAATACATGAAGGATTATCATTTGCAGACAGACTTGCTTTCCTCTTTCTCATACCATAAAATAGAATTGCTGCTGACTGTTACTTGTCAGTAGAAGTTAAAGTTATAGCGCATCAGTATAAAAAAGAATCTTTGAACTCTTGAATGATTAGACTTATTCAATAAAGGAGCAGGTGCTTGAAGGATTACTCTGTTCCTCATCCTGTGAGAGAGGGAATCACACACAGCTTGAGGGGGAAATCCTCAAAAAGGCTTGGGGCTTGAGCTATAAATTTCCTTCAGTTCTGATAGCCTGCTTTCAGAGTCTTATTTAGGGAGGCTGTCATGTATGCCAGATTCTGTAGAGTTGAGGTTGGTGCTACGTAAATGTTTCTTCTCCATCTGGGAAGAAGGGTGCAGTCCTTTTGGTGTGGTTGGGTAAATGACCCTGAGGGTTTTCCATCATTGGCTTGGAATAATGTTTCCTTGTTATAAAATGAACAAATCTTTGTTAGTTCTATGCGAGTCAGAAAAGAGTTCAAAAAACACCCTATATTCAGTCTAACGTCTGAGAATTACAGAACTTTAGAACATTCATTAGAGAATGAATAAATCACAGTTGGAATATATGTCCAGCTATTCCTGATAAGTCCTATAGGAAGATTGCTTAGTTGTGACTTCCTATTAAAGTATGTCATACGGGAGAAAAATATTGCAGCCCAATGTACTATTTGGAATGTTTCCATCCTCAGAGTGTAGATTTTGCAGCCACCTATACCTCGCCTGTTATCCCACTTCTGCCAGTGTTCTTGAATATTATTTAGTAGTTGATTCCAAAGTTCTTTCTGTGGTTTATTCTCTATGCTACACACTGAGGACACACCACTGAGCAAGGGAGACAGGTTCCCAGCCCAAAGGAAACTTGACACCTTTTGGGAAAAATTGATCTATGTAAACCTCATTCTCCTTTTTGAAAAACTGAGATAGTTCATTTCATAGAATTCCTGTGAGGGCATTATGCCTATGAAGGCAATGTGTTTAGACATATAGAAAGTAATGAAATAATATCAAGACATTAATGTTAGTAATTTCATTGACCCTTGCAGGAGAAATTAGTACATAAGTTATTGAACTAATGCTCTGTATTTTGATGCCAAAAAGTACATTGTTAAACATTTTAGCAGCAATTTCAGTTGACATTTTATTAAACACTGAGTATGTGTCAGCCACTACTCTGAGTGTTTTACATATTTTAACTTATTTCTCTCAACAATCCTATGAAGGAGGTTAATCCCAGCTGGATTAATAATAATAATTAATCATTAATCCATTTGTGATTAATAACAGGAATTAGAGGCACCACTTTCTCAAATTGGAGTATTTCACTGGCATATGATGAAGCTGGGATGAACCCTGGTTTGACTTCTGTATTCAAATTTGATTTGAATCCAAAGCTCAAACTGTTCACCTGACAGATTTTCATTTGGTTTGACTAAAACAGTAAACTAATTTCCTGATTTTAATTTTTATAATCTAGAATCAGAAACATGCATATTAAATGATACCTTCTTTGACACTTCTGATATATAATACATATTTTAATAAATGAGGGACACAGAACATTGTACCACAGTGACTACAATTTCAGATAGACAGTGACTGTCTTCTCTTGCAGTGCAAAAACATTTTTCACTGAACAAAAGAAGAACAAATATTCCTCGTTGCTTTAGATCTATAATATTCTTACACTCTTTAATAAGAGCATAATTGGGTAGCAGAACACCATATTTTGTTTTTCATGTACCTCATTTGGGAGAATTGCTTGGTTCTCCTAAAACGTAAACTCAGGTATTTGGGGAGAACTTTTACAAAATGACCTTTAGTTAATAGATATCAACTGTAATAGACATATTGAAGATCCAGAACGATACCACTAAGCCATAAAAGTATAATGTGGTATGTTCAAATTCTTCACCACTACCTCCACTGCAAGGAATTATTTTTAATGATATCTTATCTGAACCTCTCATTCATTATATGGGTAAGGAAAGTAAGAAAATAAGCCCCCTTTTCCTTCACTTAGCCATACTTTTCCCCATTAAATTCACAAGTAAGTAAAGCCTGGGAATCAGACAATGGCATTAAAAGGTTTATTTGAAATGTTTGGCAAACTCACCCAGTAATCTGTAAAACACAAAATATCAATACCTGTTACTAATATGATTCTTATTTGTGCTTTTAAAAAATTGATAAATATTTTTAAAAAACATTTTTAAATCACTTTGTTGAAGTGTGATTGTCATAAAAAGAGTATATATACTTAAAATATATGACTTAATGAGTTTGGAGACACATATATTCATCTCTGAGACCATCACCACAATCAAGGCCTTAAGTATAGGATGTTTAAATTTTTAAGCTCCACACTTTATCTTCATATATAATGGTGTTGTATGAAACATTAAAAAATTGTTAATCTTTGCTAATCTATACCTTATTTTCTCTCCTTACACCCCACTCCTTTCTCAACAGAATGGGAGCTGACTGATATGGTGGTGTGGGTGACTGGAGCATCAAGTGGGATTGGTGAGGAGCTGGCTTACCAGCTGTCTAAACTGGGAGTTTCACTTGTACTCTCAGCCAGAAGAGTACATGAGCTGGAAAGAGTGAAAAGAAAATGCCTTGGTAAGTAAATCTATAATGCCAACAGTGCTTCCTAGAAATAAATTGGAATCCAAACTCAAATACCATTTTGGGAATTTTATTGATGAGTGGGATTTTCCGGAGCAGTACCCTCTGGTTCTATTTGCTCCAAGTATGTTAATCCCAAGTCTTCTTTCTTTTCTCATCTCTTAATTAATTAATTAGCTGCCGTTGCCTTTTTCTTCTCTTTTTTGCTGTCTTTATACTTTTTTTTTTTTTTTTTTTGCATTGACTCTTGGCATAAAGGAGTGACCATCAATTATTAAATTCTGGTGAGTCTTTACTGACCGAATATCTTCTATTGTTTTAGAAAAAGATTTTTTTTCTTCTATGTTCTCTCTCTCTCTCTCTCTCTCTCTATATATATATATATATATTTTTTTTTTTTAAACTTAGAAATTTATTTAGAAAGAGTCTTTACTCATCTTGTTAAAGGTCAGATATTGAAGTCATATGGGATGCTATAGATTTTTTAAATAAAAGATGATAGAACAAGAATGGAATTAGGTCTAAAAATACAACTAAAGGTAATATCTTTCATGTTCATATAATAGAGCTCCAACATAATTTTTTTTGTGTGTGTTGTCATTACAGTCACAATGACAGTAACCTCAACTAATTAAAGTTTTTTATTTCTCAGGGGACGTTTAGTGCCTGAGCTGAGAATATTTTGAATTTTCAGCAGATCATTCTGGTCATCTCTGCCTGTCTTCTTTAAAAATTGTTCACTCTGCCAATGAAGCAGATCACCCAGAAATAAATTATTTGCCAAGATCATAAGGCCTCTTTCATGACACTGCTTTAAAAGGCCTCTTGGGGATTTTGTACTGGGCCACTTATGGTGAAATGTTTTTTTAATGACCTTTAAAGGTTATTTTTAGCAACATGTTTCATTCTTGGAATAATGAGACCCAGTAGTTGAATGGCCATCACACAGTTTCTTGAAAATATGAAACTTTGCTTTATTAGGATGTTATCTTTCTGCTCTGATGAACAGATGGTTACTGGGTTGTGGTTACTTCTCCATTGTTGAGACATATTAGTCCTATTGCAGAGATGAACCATGTGAGCAATTTTGAAGTGAGACTGATTGCTTTCCTTGTAGCTGTCAGATTATTGGTACAAAATGTTCTGATGACCCATCTAAGCATTTCTGAACTGGAATAGGCTGATTGCTTTTTTTGTAGTGGTCATATTATTGGTATAAATTTCCATTTCTTTAAAAACAGTGTTTCACAGTTTATTCTTTTGCCCATAAACCTTTTCTGTTTTAAAGGTTTTCATATTTTCTGTCCTTACTTGTTTTTCATATTGGTACTACCAGCTTTTTCAAGGTTAAAGTTCAAGAAAATCAGTTTCAGTAGTTCTTTTGATGAACAGACATAGAAAGGTCTATTAAGGGTCCAGCATGTTTCTTGGTTAGGAACTTCAGGATTGTATCATTTTCCTGGTTTGCTTCCTGAAATCCTTAGCCTCTGGAAGGAAGCCTCTATATGCTATGTCACTAGATGACAGAGATCCTTACTAATTTTAAAAACAAATTGCTTTTGATTTTTAATGTGTGTAAAGAGCAACTAAACTTTGTGACCCTTTCATAAAACAAATGTGTCCCCTGTGCCCTTCTGAAGAAACTGCTCAACAACTTTTACTTTTTTCAACTTAAGAGTATAGTTTTTTATTTCCAGAGTCTTTTCCAATGTGAGACTGTATATATTCAGATTAAAGGAAGCCATTGTACTTCCTAATATCCAGCCAGCATTTTGTATGATAAAATGTTGCTGTAAACCACCAACCCTCTTCTTGTTACTGGGAGAAATTCTTCTACAGGATGACCAACCTAGAAACAAGTTTGTTATCACATCTGATTGTAGGGTGGGTGTTTAACTTAATGTGAGTAGCAAGGAACTTGATTAAACTATCTCATGATTTCTATGCTAATTTTTAAGTGTCTTTATTTAGAGAATGGCAATTTAAAAGAAAAAGATATACTTGTTTTGCCCCTTGACCTGACTGACAGAAGTTCCCATGAAGTAGCTACCAAAACTGTTCTTCAGGAGTTTGGTAAAGTAAGTAGCATTTTGAATTGATAAGTCTTGCTTTGAAATAGCTGCAAAAGCAACTCCCCTTTGTAGTGTTATCATTGGAAGTTACTGGGTCTGCAGTGATAAAGACCCACAGTTGGGCATCTTAATCTCTGAGTTTTAAGCTTTATGTAATTACTGCTTTTCAGTTCTTCCATGAAGAACAAAAGAAGCTGAAAATTCACTACACCTGTTTACGCCATCAAAAGTGATTTAAAATGAGAATTTAATTCCATAGATGAATTCTGGTTTTTATTTCACCTTTTTATTAACAACTTCTGAAAATACATCCTTCTACCCTGTTGATATACTTCAAGTTAATATAGTCAACTATCCCTAGGAATTCTATTAGTCATTCATAGATCATCCCCAAAATGCCCCTTTTCTGATTTTTTTTTTAAAACTAGATCGACATTTTGGTCAACAATGGGGGAAGATCTCAGCGTTCCTTGTGTGTAGATGCCAACCTGGATGTATTCAAGGAGCTAATAGAGCTTAACTACTTAGGAACAATATCCTTGACTAAGTGTGTTCTGCCTCACATGATGGAGAGGAAGCAAGGAAAAATTGTTACTGTGAATAGCCTTCTGGGCATCATGGCTGCACCCCTTTCCAGTGGATATTGTGCCAGCAAATATGCTCTCCGGGTAAGGCTGCTCTCCGGGTAAGGCTGCTCAAACTTAACACTGATAGAACTGTCCCAAGTGTGTAATGGACGTTGCTGCAAGAGGTCACTGGAACTGGGTGGATATGTAGTGAAACAGAGATCCAAGGAGAACCTTTGGTAGGTGACATCGCTAAAAGAGGTTAAAAAAAACCAAAACACTCACTTGAATATCACATACTTTCTACCTAATTCAACAAACATTTGTTGAAATGCTATACACTATAACAGATCCTGGAGACATAAAGATGATACAATCCTTGCCCTCCAGAAGCCTCCAGTCTAGTTATCATGTCACCTTTCACCTTATTTTTATCATGTCTACATGAAATATTTGGGTCCTACTTCTGGTTTCTTCTACATACATTTCAGATGTACTTTTTCCATTTCTCTGACCTCATGTTACCCATTGTAGCTGATACTTATTTTACCTGGCATGAATATTTATGAGCATTCAGGAATTACCTATTGAATTATTAGCCCTGCTTCATATCCCTATTGTGACTAGCCTTGTTTACATGGGAAGGAGAAATAGAAAGACAGAGGCTAGAAGAAAAGCTTGATTTGAGCTGCATAACTTATAAGATATGAATATAAGAAACAAATTTTGAAAATGAATTTAACTTAAAGCGGATATGAAAAAATGTTACTGAACTATAATAGAAAGCACATTTTAAGACCAACATGAGAAGAATGGCTAAAAGAGACATAATTTATATAATCAATGCTGTTGAAGGTCAGTTTAAGCAAAATGTTTTTCACTGTTGGAATGACTAGTTGAAAAACTGTCACATAGTTTCTTAAAAATGTGTTCTTTAGGACACCTTTCTGCTCTGCAGATCAGACAGTAGCAGCAAGTGATGAAACAGAATGCTGCAGTCACTTCCTGTAGAATAGTTGGGCAAGTCTCAGGCAGGCAGATGAAGGAAGACAAACCATCTTGTTTGGTTGGCACTAAGAATCTCATAAGATATGTGGGATGTTTTCAGTAAAGCACAATATGAGTTGTCTGGCCTGTGCTTCAAGTTTCACTTTCATTACTACATTTGATCTTCTGATGCAGTATGGCAAGTTGAGATTCCTGTGGTAGGTAAAAACCAAGACCAGAAAGCTTTTTTTAGAGAGTACATTTCCATCTCCAGTTCCCAGTGAGCTACATATTTGTGTTTTCAAGCAAGAAGGGTTTGTATCGGATGTATTGACTTTTATGGTCTCCTCTCTCCTCCTTTGCTCCAGAGGGACAGAAGGTACATGAGTTCATTCACTTACAAAGCCCTTTTTTTCTGTTTATCTGAGTCAGGCACTGTATTAGTCTCTGATAGCATGAACCCTCATAGGCCCTGTGTTTCTTAGCGGTCAGCATTAAGGGATGGTAGCTGTTTAATGTTGTATCAGAAATGAAAAGCTAATTCTGGGTTAACTCTTTAGACTTTTCAATAGTTATCTCAGCTTATAATAATGTAGCCTGGGAACATTTCTTAAGTAAGAAAGATACGAGAGATTAGACATTTATTCCCTATCGGTTTTGAAATGGCCACTGCCTTAAAGTTTAGAGGGTCTAGCTTTATTTTTGTTTTATAAGTCATTGAGTAAGCATACATTAAATTTTTAACTAACCAGTTACTTTCTTTTTACCCCCAAAAATGCTGAAAATAGTAATCTTTAGTTGAAAAAGTTCAGTTCTTCCTTTCATGTAGCTTCCATTAATACCACCATCCACTTACTACAACATTGATACTTTAAACCACTTTGAAGACAACTGGTATCAGCATCTCCAGGGGCAGTTTTTCATCTATCTAGTATTTATCTTCTACAAAAATCTCTGATGGCATGAATCATCACTACCAAAGAGGGAGGATCCATTCATACCTAGAAAGATCTGAGAATGTTCTAAATTGCTTCCAATTAAAATTGCCAAGCAAATGCACAATTTGTAAGACTTTCCAGAAAGAATACATTTCTGTTCTTTACTCAGCCATTTCGGAAAATATTTTGCCATAGTGCTGTTGTTCTTCATAAAAAGTGGAATGAAAGTAATTTTGTGCTATTAGTAAACATGAGATGGGTATCTGTATTTAATATTACTTATTTTTTTTTCCTGTTAGGGTTTTTTTAATGCCCTCCGAACTGAACTTTATGCATACCCAGGTATAGTAATTTCTAACATTTGCCCAGGACCTGTGCAATCAAATATTGTGAAGAATTCTATAACTGAAGAAGTCACAAAGGTAAATATTTCTAGTTGGAGAGTAGTTTGAATGTATTCATAGTTTTATGTTGGTGTTTGTATCACTGTGCTTCAGCATTTTCATTTTAAACTGCTTATGAGTTATTTTTGTTTTTGTTTTTACATTAGGAAAATTGTTAAGATTTGCTGATAGTTCTTTCATATCCAATTTTAATAAAGCTAAAGAAATTGCAAAGCTACTGCTTTAAAAAAATTCATTTCTGTCAATTCACAAATCATTCCAACACTGAAAGACTCTGTGTGACTGAGCTCTAGGACATTACATCTTACTGGATTTTTAAAGAGGGATTACACTGAAGTAGCCAAAAAGAACCTTGCTGAATTGTGATTTTTTTTTAGTTAATGTGCGTAATCATATCTGATCAGTGCATGACTTCTGTTAGGCTTTTTAAAATACATGGATAGCTATGGATACCTATTAGTACCTAAGGAAACTCCCATGGGATAGGAGATCCTGTTAAAGGAGACACTGAATTAGATGACTTCTGGAGTCCTGTAGTCTAAAAGTTCTGTGAAATGTTTTGCATAAATACCCAGCATTCACTCATGTTTTTGAAATTTCTTAGACACTAGGCAAAGATGGAGACCAGACCTACAAGATGGCAACCAGTCGTTGTGTGAGGCTAATGTTAATCAGCATGGCCAATGATTTGAAAGAAGTTTGGATTTCGGATCATCCTTTTTTGCTAGTGGTCTATTTATGGCAATATATGCCAACCTGGGCCTGGTGGATAACTGGGAAGTTTGCAAAGAAGAGGGTTGAGAACTTTAAAAGTGGTGTGGTAAGTGCAATATAAGTCTTGCACTATGGCATGAAATTTTCCAGTGCTTAAAAAGTTTCATACTAACCTCTCATTAACTTTATCATACAAAGACATAAGATATAAAATATAAAAAAAGTATTCTGTCTTCTATGCACATCTGCTGGTTTACTTACTAGTCTTGATGAAAGATGTTTTCTATAAGATAAAATGAAATCAAGTCCATTTTTCTTCTACACTCACTGTTTGATTAGTGTATTTGTCAAAGTGCTCTTTTGTCACTCTCCTCACAAGCTCCCACACATCCTTTATCCTTTAGATGTTACCTCTTTGGGATGAGGAGACCTGCCCCTCATCCCTTTAATTCCCAGTACTAGCTGCAGCTTAGCTTAGTACATCTTAGCATAAGATGTACTTATGCTTACATCTGTCAAAGTACCTAGTATTGCTGAAATAGATACATGTTCATTGTGTGGTGCTGGTTCCTTTGAGCTCATTCTGGGAGCACCTCACCTCAGGAATGTGTCTATCTCCCCAAAGGAAATAAGGTGATTACTTATTTTTTGAGTAAAAGTGAGGAATGTTATGAACCATTTTGGAGAAAATTTAACCATTGAAAGAACTTAATGTATAAATAGTACAAGAAATGCAACAAGCTCAGCCAAAAATCATAGAAATGATTATACAAAGAAAGGGTACTTCAGTGGATGGTTTTTATTTGTTGCTAAAGTATTTCAGTGATTATGGTCTTCTTTTAGAAATAAGTTAGTTTAAGTATTGATCTGTAAAGAGAATTTAAAAATGGGACCATACTTTAGGTATCATTACATAACCCCTCAATAAACAATCCATGAACTGTTAGTTATTTAATTTGTTCCATGTCGTAGAGGAAAATGAAATAGTGAAAAAAAACAAAACTCAAAACAAAATGTTTAAAGAGTCTCAAAGGATGTTATACTTCCAACATGCACTGACTTTTCCAGAGCTTGAAAAATCATTATAGGAGCAATTTATTTTTTACCAAATGTAACATAGACCAATGTGCTTTGGATCAGGTCATTTATCAGGTTTTGGTAGTATTGGGACTTGCTGGTGTGGGTGGTTCTAAAGGTAGACATACTTCAAAGATTATAGTAAAGCATTAAAGTTGGAGGACAGATGGTGCAGTGGTATTGTGCCCAGTGATCCATAAGAATTGGGTGGAAAGACTCCCTCACTACGGGGACTGACACTAAACTCCATTGCTTCCAGAATGAGCTCAAAGGAACCAGATTTATACAATGAGTATGTGTTTATTTCAGCAAAAATAGTTTGACAGGTAAAGAATAGAGCTACCAGCATTAAGAGCACGGGGGTCTGCAGATACAATACCCTAGATATATGATATATGATCAACTAATCTATGAAAAAGGAGCAGAGAAAGAGACAAGTCAAAATAGGAGGGAAGAAACACAAGGGATGGTGGAGATGAATGATGGTAGGAGAACTGTGAGGACTACACCTATCCAAATAGTAGCAATGATGTAAGAAAATAAATAAATTTAAAGAAAAAATTAAAAAGGAAAGTGACAGAGGGAAGACTGAGTATCATGAAAGATATGAAAAGGAAAAAAAGAACATGGTATCTGGTGTCAGGCTACCTGGATTCAAACCCCATCTCTACTCCATACTTGTCCAAAGACTTCTGGCAAGTTACTTGTCTATAAATCAGTCTCCCCCTCTATAGATGGAGATTAATGGTAAATAGCACCTGATCATAGTATAGTTATGGGGATTAAATTAATTACATAGAAAGCTCTTAAAAGACACTTGGAGTGTTATGCTTATTAAGTGTTAGCAATTAAGTCTTTTGTTTATGTGACAGTAGAATATTCATCCAATAGACAGTAAAGATCAAAGGGTAAAGATAGTGACAGGGCTGAAAGACAATATATTGTAGAAATAATTATTTCAGAGGGGAAAGAGGGACCAGGAACTCCAGTTTTAGTATCACGAGCAGTTATTCTCTCAGGAATGTTCAGAAGAAGGCTGTTTTGTTGACAGAATATCTAACCATAAAACACTTTCATTATCAGTTAATATATACCTCTAACCTTTGTTTAAAATGACTTTTCCTATCACCATCTTTAATATACTGCTTATTACATAATCCTATAGCTTTCTCCCTTTTTTATTTTATTTTTTTAAATTTTTTTTTGTTTGTTTGTTTTTTGAGACTAGGTCTCGCTATTTTTGCTGGTGGAACCACAGGCTCTCGTTGCCCGGGGTACCACAGACTCAAGCAATCCCCAGCCTCAGCTTCCCAGGTAGCTGGGATTACAGGCGCGCGCCACCACGCCCAGCTATTTTTTGGAACTAGGTCTCGCTGCGGGCCCCAGGCAGGATTTGAACCGCGATCCCTAGCCCCGGCCGCTTCATAGGCTGAAGCTTACAGGCACGAGCCACTGTGCCCGACCTCCCGTTTTTTAATGATAAGCTGGGTATTCTTTCTTTCCCAATATCCTATCTGAGATATAGTACCTTGTTCTTTACATGAAACCATAGAAATGTTAAAAAATAGTTTTTCCTTTATTACTCAATTTCTTCTCCCTGCTTCTTTCCTCCCCATTGTTATATGTGTATATCCTTTCCTTGTTGAGATTTATTTATAGGCATCTAAGTTAAGAGAACACCAATATAGCAAATCCAAAATTAAATGTGCTGGTAGATAGTACTTGAATTTATTTCTATTCCTTGAGCTGGGAATGGTATGTCTGAAGCTTTTTTTTTTTTTTTTTTATGAATAACAATTTTATCTCCAACATTTTTAGGGATCAAGAACAATAGCTGGCACTAAATGTTTGATTCATTTTGTCATTTAGTAGAAATTCTTGGAAATAATACATGCATATCTTTCCAATGAAGGTAACTCTTAAGGATTTTTGAATTGCCTTATTTTATTCTTTAAGCACTATTAGAAGTTCACATATCACTTTACAGTTATCTGTCAAATATTTCAATTTTAACTACCTTGTTTTACTATTTTCACTTATTAAGGCAAGTCAGTGTAGACATGATACCCTGATTTAGAAGAGTAATGGTAAAGATCTCAGCATTTAGGAAATGTGTAGAGCAGATGCTAACAAGTGATCTTTATGTAGATGGGCAGATAATGATGCTAAACTCAAAGATATTTTAATGTAGATCTAGATTTTTGACTGTAACTTTTTTCTAATTGTATAAATATTTGCCAGGTTTTATAAGGGCTCTTAACAGTGAATCATAGTGACATAGTTTCTCAAAACAGAACTAATTTCCTGAAACTGGGATAAATGCAATGAGGGACTAATTGATTTTACTGTCATTCTATTAGGATGCTGATTCCTCTTACTTTGCTACCAGGAAGACAAAACATGACTGAAGCCACTTACATTTTTCAAGCCACTGAAGAGAGAAGTAGAAAGCATGAGCAACCTTCTTATCCACAGAAGATTAGTAATGGATATACCTTTCACCATATAATAAAATGATAAGTAAAAGATTGCTGTGAGTCTTGCAATAAAGATATTAGCACATACCACATTCATGGATAAGTGAACATTTAAAAATATTCTTAGCACATATGCTCAAAATCTAGATTAGATTAGCAGAATACAAAGCAAAAATTATAGTAATCCATTTAGCATAATTTCATGGAATATTACATGAAACAGTGTGGGTACTGAACGGATATAAAGAAAAATCAAGTTGTCCTGTTTCCAAGGTGCTTACTCTCAGAAAAATTGACAGGTACAAATGACTGTCATTTGAGGCGGTAGATAGGGTGCTTGCCACAATTTATTAAACACCTGTTATTGTGATTTTCTTAGTTCTTGGTATGATGGATGGGTTTTGAATCCTAGACATTTTATTTATTATGTTAGGAAATTATGGGTCCCATTTAAATCTTACTTTTGCAAGCATTTACCCTAAGTTTAGAATGTGGGTCAATTTTGTGGGCTGTGTTCCTGTAGGCTTGGTGGTGTTATTTTGGTATACTTGGTTAACCCCTTACCAGTGGGGCCTCCTGAGGAGATGAAAGTGATTCTTCATTCCCAGGACCCCTGGTGTCCCAGTGTCTTTGCAAGGAGGAGTCTTGATTCTGCGGGGACAGAGACTCAGACCATGTGCTCTGAGTGTGTTTTTGCTAGTTGCCATATCCACTTTGTTATCTTTTGTGGAAAGGGAAAGTTGTAGAGCCAATAGGAGAGTGCCTACTCTGGTCACTTACTTTTGGCAGGACTGCCAGTTGACACTCCTTGCTGTTGTTGCCAGGTTGCCCTCAAGGGAGACTGGGGGTGGAAAACTGTTGGGTTTTGATGACGACCTTCAACTGTTAGCTGAGAGATGCAGGATACCATGCCACTCTGCTCTCCTTTTAGTTCTGCCTGGGTTTCCAAAGCAGCTTTTCTCTTACCACCTTTACATCTTTACTTTTGATTGTCTTATGTGCCACAGGGTTTATGTTGGAGCTTAGCAAAGAGGAGCAGGATAAAATGGGTTTATACCATTCTGTCCAGAAGTCAGTATCTTTAAAAAAATTTGAATTTCTGTTTATTACTTGTATATAATACTGATTTTTATTACTTGGTGTTATAGCGAGGAGACTTGAAGTTATAATTATCTTTGTATGTTCTAAAATTTTGATTATTGTGTATTTTCTAACCAATCACGCTCTCTCTGAGTAATAAGTTTTATAAATCCTTCATTTTCAATCCTTAGATATTTTATTTCGTTTCCTTTCTTATTTTTACTGGCCAAGACTCCAGAACAAAGTTGAGTAGACACAGTGAAAACACTTCATTTCATTTCCAGTCTTAGAAGGAGAATGTTCAACATTTCACTGTTAATTATTATCGGTTGTAGATTTCTGAAAATACCCTTTATCAGAGTTAGGACTTTCTCTTTCATGTCTTGTTTGCTAAGAGTAGTTACAGCAATTTCCTTCTTTATGGGTAAATAAGACTTCTGTGAATTTCTCATCCCTCCTGTGTGAAGCCATAGCTTTCTGAGTTTCTTCATATACCATGAGATATATAACAAAATGTCTAATGACTCTGATCCTAAGTATAATAAAGTGTTTCATTTCCCTAAGAAGCCCAAATAATTACAACCTGGTTTGATCCTTACATTAAACTGCAAAGTACCAGGAATACTGAAGTGATTGTCTTCTTAGCTATTGGGATCTAGGCGATACCTCTAAAAGATACACAGGGGCCACCTGGTTTTTTTAAGTTTTTTTGCACATTCCAGTAAAGAGAGTTTTCCAGGAAGAAAAGGAGAATGTCTACCTCCCTCTGCTTTAAAAGGAGAAGAGGAGAGCTACCTCTCTCTCTCTTAAAAGCAACATCAATAATTTGTCCTCCCTTGCTTATGGAGTATTTGGGCACTAACATGGAAAATTTCCACCAGTTGTCATAGTGTTACCCTGGACATGGACTAGTACAGATAGGTGCACTTTTTACTGTAAGATAATAAAAAAATTATAAGAAGAATTCATGTGTATATTCAAGATAATATTAATAAAAATAAACATTCAGAGGCAAACTATCTTTTTATGAATGGGTGTTGAATTTATCACACATTTTCTGGACCTAGATAGAAATTGTCTCCTTAAATTCTGTTTGTGTTCTGCCGGGCATGGTGGCTCATGCCTGTAAGCTTCAGCCTATGACGCTGGCTGGGGGTAGGGATTGCGGTTGGAGTCCCTCTCGGGGCAACACAGCGAGACCTAGTCCCCCCAAAAAACTGGGCGTGGTGGTGTGTGCCTGTAATCCCAGCTACCTGGGAAGCTGAGGCTGGGGACTGCTTGAGTCCGTGGTACCCCAGGCAACATGAGCCTGCGGTTCCATGGGCAAAAAGAGCAAGACCCAGTCTCAAAAAAAAAATTCTCTTCATGTATTGAATTATTTTCATGATTTTCAACTATCACATCAACCTCACTTTTCAAGAAGAAACTGTTTAACTTGCCATTTTTTAGTTATAATGGAATGCTTACTAGATGGTGCAATATATACATAGGAATTTAGTTTGCTAATACTTTGGGAATTTTGCATTGATGTTTAAAATTTATATAGTTATTATGGTAGTATATTATGTTCTTTAATATTTATTTAAACCTTGAATGTTATAGTCAATGATAACTTAGATTTAACCATATATCATTTTGGTTTTTGCAACTGTTCATTCTTCCTTGCATCCATGAACTGCTTTCGAATTATTTTCTATATATTAGAAGGTTCCTTCCCTTTCATGAGATTTGTTTTTGAATTTACTGTGGTTGAAAGTTGTTTTTGGAAACAGGCTAATATAGGATTCTAAATTTGAGGATATTTCTGTCAGCAAATTGAAGATAGCATTCTGCTGATTTCTGGTTTCCATATTTTCTGTTTAGTAGTTGTCAGTTTAATAGAATTGTTTGCAGCTTTGGTAATAATATCTGATTTTATAATTTCATTTCTATGTTTCATTTTTTATTATGATATGTTGAGATGGGGTTTTATTTTTAGCATTCTTGAGTCTTACTTAATACCCTTTACAGATTTGGTGAATTCTCAATCATTATCTCAAATGTTGATTCTGCCACATTTCTCCTCTCCTGGAATTCCAGTTACTTGTGTTAGATCCTCTCATGGTGTCTCTTATCCTCTATTTTCCTTTTTTTTTTTTAGTGTCATCTTCATTTTTTATATCATATATTTTCTTCTAACTTCTAGCTTACTACTTCAGTTTCTAGCAAATCCATTTACTCTTAAAATTCAGTTCTTAAAATTAATACATTTTTCAGGGACTTATCAGTTCTCCTGCATAGTTTCTAATTCTGAAATTAATTCTTGTATTTTATATTTTTAAAGATATAAAATATAATTTTTGAGCCTGTTTAGTAACTGGGCTCCCTTTTGGTCTGGTCCTGTTATCTATTATTTTTCTTAGTTTTTGATCACAGTGTCTTGCCTCCTCAGGTGACTTTACATTGTCCAACATATATCAAATATTGCAAAAAAATGGAAAAGGCTAGTCCAGAGAAGATTTATATTTAATGTAGATAGTGCATTGAAAACCAGGGTCACTGTAGCATGGGGATTGTGAAGAGATTCAAACTATTGGCCCATACTTAGATTTAAGATATAGTTCTGGAAGTCCTAATCCATTTTGTGGTCTGTTACTAAGGTTTTTCCTTATCCCTGGGAGAGCACTGGTCTCCAATTTTTGTCCCTTTAACTCAGTTGTCAAAAGTATACTTAGGTTTTCTTGGCAAATGCTAAGCCCAAGTCTCTTAGGTTTCATTGGATTTTGATGGGATTCTTCACTGTCTGCTTGTCTGATACGTAAGCTTATTTAAACAAACTAGTTTGCCCAGAATATCCAGGTGTTCTCTGTGAGATGACTGGTGTATATACCTATTTATAACTACATGTGAAGTCAGAAGGGTTCTAGGGAAAGTTTGGTTTTAAATGTATCAGATAGTAGTAAAAAATAAATTAGATGTGCAGATTCAGTGCTAACAAGTTGCGTTAGCTATGTATATTTGAATATTGGTTGGCATTTTAAATCTTGGAAGTAAATGGGACTATGTAATGGTAAAAACAGAGTAAGAAGACTGGAACCAGGTGTTGAGCAATTCCTAAATTCAGAGGTCAGATAGAAGAAAAGCAGCAAAGAAGATGGAGAAGTAGTAGTCATGGAGAGAAAAAAAATGTTAGGAAAGCCCCCAAAAAGGTGACTTGAGGGGATGGGAAAATGTGTCAAAGAACGCAAGATAAGATAATAAAAAGTTTTTAGTTGGTTTGACAATATGAAGGTAAATAGTGATCCTAACAAAAAGTTGATTTGGGATAATGTTAGAAATAGAATCCATTGAGGGTTTCTAGTCACGAACTGGGGCGTGAAGTGCAAGACAAACCAGATGGGGGACTGCACAAAGGAAGCACACAGTATAGTCAATGGTAGATAGTGTCTTTTATAGTCACAGCACACAAAGGAGGGGCAAGAAGTATGTTTCCCATTAACTAGTTTGCTATTAATTGACTAGCCCCTTATTTTCTACAAGTTCTGTTCCCAGGACTATCAAAGATGTTCAATGATAGAGAAAAAAATGGCAAGGAAGAGGAAATAGGGAGCAGGGAGTAGGGAGCAGCTTGACCAAGGAGACTACCAAGTAAACAACTGGAGAGGACCTTCCTCAGGAAGTGTGCTGTTACAAATTACAGGAGTGTTCATCCAGCAGATCCACTCAGGTGTGTTTTTCTGGGTCACTGCAAGGTCTCATGCAACACTGCATCTCTGGATTTGTCTGACAGGTGAATGAAAGATAAGGAAAGCTGGCCATGAGTGTAATGGACATGGGCATGTTTGAGGATTGCTTGACTGGACTGATGTACATATTAAGTGGAGTAATAATAAACTAATTGGTAGATTTCAATAGTGTAAGTAATAATTTCAGTAATTTCTAAAGGTAATGTATGTGTTACAAAATTAGGAGGCTACTACATACTTAGAAATAATGCCAGGTGCGGTGGCGTGTGTCTGTAATCCCAGCTACCTGGGAGGCTGAGGCTAGTAATCACTTGAGTCTGCAAGTTCAAGATACCCTGGGCAACATAGCGAGACCTAGTCTCTAAAAAACAAACAAACAAAAAAAAAAAAACAAAAGAAAAAAAGTAGAGGAAATTCTTCAACTTATGTAGATTCATTGTTTATCCTTAGTTTCAAGTTACAGATTCATTGTTTATCCTTAGTTTCAAGTTACAGAATCACACAAGAATGAAAATTCTGATAAATGCCATAAATATCCTTCTATATCTTTCTGCTTTTAGTTCAGATATCTTAAAACACTGAAAACTGGTAGTCTTATTGGGTAAGTCATTCTTCAGATACAGTATATACGGTGGGAAAGAAATGCACAGGAGCCAGATCTGTGGCATGGTCTCAAATTACTTTCAAATTACTTTCAAATTACTCTCAAATTACTCAAATTACACATTGCTTATTCTGTGACTGCATGATGAATGGGATGAACACTTTTTCTTTTACATATATTAAAATAATAATTGGAAAGGAAGGATTTTACTGGAGAATATTTTATTAAAACTTTAATTTTTATGAATTGAAGTATAGAAAAAATGACTTTTTATGTGAAGGTATTCAGACGTAAAATAAATCACCCAAAGGTTGAAAATACTATAAAATTTAATATTGCAAATAAATATATATACATTACATAACCCTTAATAATATCCATTATTACTTAGAAACACTGATATGTATATCAAATATGTAAAAATTACAGTTGACTTGTATAAAGCAAGTCACCTATCATATAAAAGCAGTAATAAATTCATCATCTAATCTTATACAGATGTTTTAAATTTATCAAAGCCTATCACATTCCATAGGGCACAAATATTGGCCAACTAGTTCTAATTTCTATGTTTTTTGTTTTTAACCATTAAGATAGTTTTTTTTTCAGGCATCTGACATGTGGGAGCAGAGAGGGGAGTCCAGTGAAGTTATTGAGGAATCACACTGATATTTTTCTAGAATGAAAAAATAAGAACATCTCATTTGATAATAACACATCAACAAGTCAAAATGGGCTCTAATACAAATGTATATGGAGAGGTTTTGAAGAATAAATTGGATATCCCAGAGGAGGATCAGCCGCTTGTACTGTAAGGTTTCTTAAAAGCAATGGATGAGCTTGTATACTATAACGTTCTTCATCATCGTTTGTGGCATAAAGCAACTCCCATGAAAGATTGGCCCACTGACCTCTAACAGCTTCAGCATTTAACTTTCCAACTTGGATCAATAATTCTTGAAGGGTAAGTACTCTCCCAGTGTAAACTCCCTTTAAGTATAAAAGGGGGGAATAGGGAGGGAAAAAAGATTTTATTAGAGCTTTCATATTTTATTCATAACTTGTAGTTAACAAATAAAAATAAGTATTTTCAAATGAACAAAAGTTACTTATCTATCTTCAGAATTAAAAATCACCTGTATTTGGTGACTGAATAAATATGAGGAAAAATTCTCTGACAGTCGTTTCATTCAACAACCCAAACAGAAAAATCTCAGCTCCTACCCCTCTTCTCACCTTTCTCCTCTCCCTCTCACTCCCCTCCTTTTACTCTCTTAGACCCTCACTCTACCTGGCCTCAGCAGTGCATGAACTCCAAGGACTAGTCAGTAATTATGACACAATAGCCTCTTATTAAAGACAGATTTATTGGGATAAAATTCATATAGTTTGTTAGGAGGTTTTCATTGATTCAACCTCCCTAGTAGTAATCAACTCTGTTCAGATTTTCTATTTCTTCTCTATTCAGTCTTGAAAAGTTGTTTTGTTTCTAGAAACACCAGTTTCTTCTAGTTTGTCTAAACTTTTGACATGCAGTTGTTCACAATAATCTGTATGATCTTTTATTTGTGGTATTGGTGGTAAAGTGTCCTTTCATTTCTGACTTTGAATCTTATTTTTTTCTTGGTTATGCCTAGCTAAAGGTTTGCAATTTTGTTTGTCACTTTAAAGAACTACTCTTAGTTTCACTGATCTTTACTGCTGATTATCTTTTTAATTTTTATTAACATTTATTTCTAGCCTAATCTGTTATTTCCTTCTACTAACGTTGAACTTCATTTTTCTAGTTCCTTGAGGTGTAAACATTAGATTGAGGTATTTGTTTCTTGTATTTATTGCTGTGAACTTCTCTCTTAAAATTGTTTTGCAACATTCCAGAAAATTCTGTTATACTGTCTTTCCATTCTCCATTTCTCTCTAGGTATTTTTTGATACCTTTATTTGACCCATTGGTTACTCAGTAGCCTGTTGTTTAACTTCCACGTATTGTGAAATATTCCACATATTTCTAGTTTTTTCCTTTTTAGTTATTTCTAGTTCATACCAGAAAAGCTACTTAATAGGATTTTAATCTCAAATTAGCAAGATTTATTTTGTGGCCTAATATATCATCTATCCTGGGAGAATGTTTGTTGTGTACTTGAGAAGAATGGGTATTCTGTTGCTTTTCAACGTCATATTCAGTGTAGATCTACTGAGTCCATCTGGTCTGAGTTGTCATTTAAATCATGCTTCCTTTTGATTGTCTGGATGATTTATCCATTGATATGTAAAGTGTTAAAACATCACTCTATTGTGTATTGCTGTCTGTTTTTCCCTTTGGTTCAGTTACTATTTACTTTGTATGCTTGTATACTTGATGTTGGATGTATAAATATTTACAAAGTTACATCTGTTACATCCCTGTGGACTGACACCTTTATTATAATGTGAATTCCCTTCTGTTGGTCTGTATTGTAAAGTCTACTTTGTTTAACATCCTCTATACTTCAGCTTTCTATTTTCTATTTGCATATTTTATTATAGTTTTTCACTTAAGGTTTTTATTTCTTCAGTAGTTACTCTAGGCTTACTGTGTATGTCTTAACTGTTAGAGTGAGCCCAATTTATAATAACTTAGTTGGTGAAATACAGAAATGTTAATCCTATATAGTTCTATTCTCTCCAACTTTCTATGGTATTATTGCTATACATATTACAGCTATAAATATCATAATTATTACTTCAAATAGTTTCAAGTTTTTTAAGAGGTCAAGAGACAAATACATATTTATTTTGCTATATTAACTTACTTATTGTTTCTGGCTTTTTTCCTGTGTATTCAAGTTATCATCTGAAATTATTTCTTTATTCACAAGGGTTTCTTTGCATATTTATATATGATAGGTCTAACAATATATTATACAGGTATTATTTTACGCAATTACTTTTCAAATCAGTTAAGAAAAGAAAAAGGAATATGCACTTATATATTTTTTGGTATGGTTTCAAATGATATCTGGGGTCATTTACTTCCAGCCCGAAAAATTCAACTGTTATGTCTTATAGACAGATCTACTAGCAACAGATATTCTTCATTCCTATTTATCTAGGAATGTCTTTATTGTGTTTTCATTTTTTAAAAAGACAGTTTTATTGGATATAGGATTCTGCTTGACAGTTTTTCTTAAACTACTTGAATTTTGTGCACTCTGGTCTCCATGGAATCTAATTACAAGTCAGTTATTGTTGTAAGCAGTGTTCCTTTAAAATTTAGTAGTCTTTTTTGACTTGTTATTTTCAAGATTTTATTCCTGGTCTGTGGTTTTCAACATTTCTACTCTGAATGTATTTGTGTTTTTTCTACCTCAAATTCACTAAGTTTCCTAGATGTGTAAACTAAGGTTTTCCAATATATTTGGAGTCTTCAATCATTATCACATCAAATAATTTTTCTGCTCCTTTCTCTCTCTCCTCTCCTTCTATACTCTAATTGGCATACAGTTGTAGGAATATTCGTCTTACGTTTCTGCGCAGTGCACTTCCTTTTTTTCCCACCATTTTTTTTCTCCTCAGACTGAACAATCTTGATTTAGAAAATTCATTTGCCGATATGGTTACTTTTTAAAAAAGGAATTTTCATTGATGAGTACACCTTTATAACATAATGCCAGATATGGAAACCTGCATAGGTGACTCTATATATTGTGCACACTTGATATTTTGTATCAATAACAAGCCCTAAAAATCATCTCTTATTTGAAGTCTGAATTTTTACCAAATTTGCCTCAAGTAGAATAATAGATGTCAATAAAAGAATTACTTTGCCATTTACAAATTCAATTACAAATTTTTCTTCTAGCAGTCAAATCCAAAGTGACAATTCATACACTTGAATTTGGGATAAGAATTCAATCCATTTAGTAAAATCTGCTATAGTGAAATACATGTACTTAGCCATCTTATAAGTTACTATACAATGGCTACCCAATTTTTTATTGGCTATCAGGTTTGTAAAAGTAAATGAATGAGTATAGGATTGAATTATGTTGGTCATACATACATGATAATGCTATAATTAATTGATAAGTCTATAATTAATAAGACTATAATTAATAAATCCATATCTACAATGTTATAATTCTACCACTTAGTTCAAACACTTTATAAAATTGATTCCATTCTTGGTTAATACATGAAAATATTTAAAATATATTTAACCTTACCATATTAGGATCATAGCCCAGAGAAAACAAATATGGTTTTTCTTGTAAAATTGCTTCCTTCCACTTTTCATCAGATACCAAACCAATGTACCAGTCACTTTCATATGCTTCAAGGTAGTTAGTCATCTCTTTAAAGTCTTCTACTGGACCTAAACTTGCTTTATCAATCATTAGTTTTAGGGCATATCTAAAAAATGGAGAAACAAAGAATTTTGGATTCTTTAAATCATATTGCCAGATGAAATAGATTTGTTAAACAACATTTCTAAGACACTGCACTGAAATCATACACATTTCAGATAAAAAGAAAATGCAGTGAAAGTAAAGAAAAATAGGTTATGTAAACAAAATAAAATTAGTACAATTTAAAGTTTACTCTTAATATAATCAAAATACATACTAAGCTTGTTTTTCATTTTTAGGAAAATAATTATTTTTTAAAATAAAAGATAAGATGTATTACCTGCTATATATAAAAAGACCTACACCATTTTCCTGCCTGTGTTGAAATGTATATATAATAAACATGAATTACCTGAAAGCTTTCAATGTTAGCTGGAATAGTTCAGGTTTTTCTGTGAGCCAATCCAAGGCAACAGACCAAGGTAAAACACCACTGTAAACTCTCAAAATATGACCAGGACTAGGAAGCATATTGTCTATTCCAAATAAACTAAAATAACAAGTCATTACTGCATGAACATAAAAGTCTTTTAAAACTCTGTCCTTTGCAATATCTTCCAGTACACTGGAGGCATTTTCTTCTGAATGGAAACATTCCAACTGCTTTAAGACAAACTGGTACCAGTCTTCTGGAAATAATGAACTCATCTCTCTCATTTTAGAATTAGGCAAACAGTTAGATGTCCATTCTTCAGGTAAGCTTAATAAGTGAGAATGAGAACAACTGAACTCCATGAGAGGGATATATACCGTATCTTCTTGTTTTCCTTTGTCAACAGCAGGGTATCCCAATATAACTGCTTTATAAAGACTATTTTCAGGAACTGGGCCTATGGAATGATTATCAATCATCTCTGAGTTAATGGATCCTGGAATAGGCAAATTTATGCCTGGGAAACCTTTCAACTGATCCTTTCCTTCTTTCCCTTTTTGGACAGTTGGCTCATCACCAAAAATATTGTCATCAGACCAGTCATCAAAGTTCTTTGAATTTAAACTATCTGTGTCATCTGAGGATTGGGTTGGTGGTGAAGTGTTCAGAGCAGGCAGAATTATTAGAGATGCTTTCCCTTTATTTTCAGCATTGTGAACAGTCTCCTGCATGCCTTGCCTTCGAGAGCAGTACTGAACAAGTATCCATACAAGTATTTTAACAAGGTCACCTTTGAATTCGTTTAAATTATCATGAGAATCAATTATGCCAGATAAGACATTCCTGGCATCAGAATATGTTTTCACAGGCAAAACAGTACAGGGTGTCAAAATATTTCCAAAGTGTTCGTTAATGGAGCATACTCCTGCATATTCTTCTTGTTCAAAGGCGCCTTCAAAAACTTCATCAACTTTTCGTGCTTCAGCTGTATGACAGGATGTCTCTTGCAATTCTAACCCCTAAAGAGAAAATAAATATACCTTAACTCATAATGAGCTATACTTTAGCTCAGTAAACTTAATGGCACTTAATACTTTAATGTTGAATAGAGATGAGATAATGCTAGAATCTTAAAGGAAATTAGAAAATTTCACTAGAAATTGTTAAAACAACTTACTGAATATAAACATAATTTTCACTACAGTCAAGAGTGAATCAACCACACTTATAAAAGTTTTGTTGAAATTATAAAGATAAATTATATGTAAATTATAAATTCTACTTGGAAGGAAAAAAGCAAAATTGGAATTATACAATAGGAACTTTTACATCTCTTCTATCCTACTTTATTCTATTACATAGATATGACAAAATTTACTTCACTGTCTTCTTTTCCAGTTCTTTTCATTTTAATACCATAATACAGATTTTTATATTTGATCTGAATCACGTATATGACTGTATCCTCCAGTCACAATGTAAACCCCATAAAGCAGCTCTTCTCTGGCTACTACACTATCCACAGTGCAAAACTAGTACTTGGCGTACAGCAAGGGTGCACAAATATATGCAGAAAGAATATGATCAATATGTTCTTACATTAAGTTTAAAGACATTCATTCTGATCACTTCCCTAGGAAGGATCACCTAAAGGCAATGTACCAGGCCACTGTTTGCTATTAATATTTACTTATTATACAATTTAACAAAACTATCATAGGCTTTTTAAAATAAGGAAATACTATCAAGTTGTTATAATCCAGGAAAAGAGCACAGAATGTGCCATTAGAACCCATGTTTATATCCTGGTCTTACCAGGTGCTAGTATACTATCTTGAATAGATTACCTGTCCTCTCTCACATCCCTTGTCCCTTCCTTTCAAAGAAAAATAATCTAGGACATACTATTATGACAAAGTAAAGAGAATGCTTTGTCAATGTTAAAGCAATATTAAATGAATGTTAGTTGTTGGCATAGTAAGTCAACAGCTGCCTAACTGATCTCCAGGTAAAGTCTATTCTCATCCAGAGAGATAAGCCTTATCCTTGTACTGAAAAAAAAGACTGCCACCAAAAAGTACATCATTACATCATGGATGTTATGGAGCACACAGGATAAGTAAAAGGACACACATTATTAGGATTATAAAGTCATATTTTAAAAACAAAACTAAGTTAAGTGGTATTTTAAATGATCTTTTGCCTTCTCCTACTTGTACAGGTTAGACTAAAGGAGTTGTTCTCAAATTATAGAAGAGTCAAAATCACTGAATAACATACAGATTGCTGGGTCCTTCCCAAGAGTTTCTGATTCAATAGGTCTGGGGTGTGGCCTAGAATCTACATTTCAAACAAGTTCCCAGATGTCAATTAGTATTCATCTTGGAAACTGCATTTTGAGAACCACAGCACTAAAGGAACAGTTTTTAGTAACAATAATTTTATCTGATTTGTGCCAAACCAAAAAAAAAAAAAAAAAAAAGTTATTCATTCATTCACTATTCATACAACAAATACTTATTACGGGCCTGTTATGTGCCAACCACTATTTCAGGGGCATAGGAAATCTCTCCTAAATTAAAACAAAAATCCTGTAACATTTACACAGAGTGAAAAGATATAGGAACTCAACAGTAACATTAATAACTTAATGACATTGTTAGAAAGCAAAAGTACTATGAAAATTTAAAAAAAAGCAAGGGAAAGGGGGATTAGGAGTGCTGGGAGAGGGAGTACCATTTAAAATAGAATTGTCCTTTGACACATTTAAAAGGTGACATTTTAGCTGAGACTTCAAGATAGGAAACAACTTAGTTGTAAGCTGAACAGAGGAAAAGGGTTACATTGGCTAAAGTCATTTTGGGCCTTGGTTTGAGATCCACTGTGGGGTTTTGAGTAGAAAAGTGGCATGATCTAACCTGAATTTTAAAGATAACTGGTTGAGAACACACTGTACTGGACATAGACAGAAGAAGGGACACCAACTAGGATATTGTTGGAATTATCCAGGAAAGAGCTGAATGTGTCTGAGAGCTGGGTAGTAAGAAGTGGTGGGAGACAGGATACAGCTGTACAGAATTTTTTGTTGGACTAGATAGGGGATATAGAAGCATCTATGACTCATGTTTAGGAGCTAAGCAACTAGAAGGATAGAGGTATCTACAAAGATTGCTGAGGTCTGGGATACTCAAATGTTAACAGGTCAAGGAAAAGAGAAGAACCCACGAAGTAAGCAAAAATAAGAGATCAACTGTGACAAACGCTTCTGACAGATCAAGTCAGACTGGGTCTGAGGGTCAAACAATGAATGTAGGAATGCTGGAGCCATTGGAGATCTTGAAGTAATACATTACAGGATCAAAAATTTAGAGTAACAGAATGGGTGAAATAAATTTGGGAATATGACTATAAACAACTCTAGTAAGGCATTCTGCTCTAAAAAGAATAGTTTAGCAGGTAGAGTTGTGGGGTAAAATGAAGGTTTTTATTAAGCTGAGGATGCTGATATGACATAGGAGTTAAAAAAAACATTATTGAGTCACACTTTTAAGATCCTCACTTAGAGAGTGATAAAAGGAAAGGAATAAAAGGAGGCAGGGATATTCTATTATTATGTTCTATTATACAATCAATATTAGCTTGCCTATTAACATGTGCATATTGACACTTTTAAAGTCCCTAGGCACTTTCACAATTGAAAAGATAGTCTTTTTTAAATTTGAGTTATTAAAAGCTTGATGTGTACATAACAGGCAAAATTTGTATGTGTACTATAAAAATTATGCCTATACTATAAAAGAGGTTTAAAATGCACATTGACCTTAATGTTAATACAGCAGTAAGTATAGCCATGTTCTAAAATCATTATCCATATTAAACGATCCTGAAAACGGCCCAAGTAATGAGATCCAGGTAAGAGGAGACCTAAAACAAATTAGAAAAATAAAGTAATTCACTGCTCAGCATGAATTTATTGTTTTATTTTTTATTTTGTCAAGTCAAAATTGGTAACACACTTGGAACTGATTTGTAACTCCTTCTACCCTTTCATTATGTCAAGAATAGAAACTACTCTTCATTGTGCATTATGAGGCATTAAATTAAGCTGTTTACAAAAATCTGACTGGAAGAGAAAAGCTACAGGTAATAATTATAAGGATGTAAGGATATCTTTTCCAGAAAAACATTAAATTACAACCTACAACTTATATTTAGGATATGAAATCCTAAGTATGTATTAACCATATTAGGAAAAAATTAACTATAAAATTATAAAAACAACTTCATGTCTATGATTTCATACATTTTTTGGTGTTAAAAACTTATAGTGCTACCTACCACAATGTACATTTAACTTAGATTTTTCATTATGTTGCTAAGATTTGTCCACGTTGAGTACAAACAACTCAGTCATTCAGAACTGAGAAGTCATTGTATGAATACAGTTGAACATTCATTTCCCTAATAGACATTACATCTATATACTCAATTTTTCACTATTATAAATAATACTACAGAAATTATCCTGGTGCAAGTATGTTTATACAGTGTGGTGTGCACAAAAAGTAAATATGTCTATTATCCTTTGAAAGGTCTGTCTAAAGTTGGCCTTTGGCATCTGAGAACTTGTATTTCAAGAGAGTTCTACTGCTATCCTGGGAAAATGTCTACGATTGTGCTCTACTTGGGCCAAAAATGAAGTTCAAATTGAACTTGGCTTTTGGAGAATCTGGAATTTTGGTACATATTAGGCAGAAGGTGCTACATACCATTTCCCAAAAAAAACCCTCTAGACATTGAGTCTTAGGAAAGCTTCCCTGGTATTCACATATCACATAGGTTGTCACAGCGTGGTTCTGGAGAAATAGACATATTCCATGTGGTTCCACTGAGATTGCCTGATATCTTACACTTTACCCCTTACTCCCTATGACTCTCCCCTTCACTAGTTTTGCTTTGCATCTATGTCCTGTGATAAATCTTAGCCATGAGAATAATTCCATACTGGGTCTTAGAAGTCTTCCCAGTGTTATCCAATTTGGAACTGGTGTTGGGGACACCTAAAACACACTTCCAAGAGTTTTTACTAGATTTGGAATCACTGGATTATGTAATCTAAAGCTAAATCCTAGGCTGTAGGGTATATAAATCTTTACTAATATAGTTAGTTTACTCTTTAAGGTTGTTGTATGATTTAATTTCTTGTCAAAGGACTTGACATTTGTGTTTCCCATACCTCAGTCAACACCAATAGTGTCAAGCTTTTTATACTTTTGCCAAGCAGAAGCTTGTTAGATATTTCCTGTTTTTTTTCCCCTCTAGGAATATATACTCAGTTGAGTGTAACTGATTTGATAACACAGCAAACTCTTTTAAGCTCTTCACTCTGACATTATTTACAGCTGGTGTTTATTCTTTATGGCTCTAAGCTAACTACATTCACTTGACAATGGACTCATCATAAATTCACAGAAATTTTTAGAAGTAAGATGTTTCTGTGTCTCAATGGTGGGACTCATAACCTGATTTTATTAAGAAAATATTTTTAAAAAATTGTCATGTCACCTTACTGAAATTCTTAATATTTTTAATAACTTTACCTCAAAATACAGAGCAGAAATATACTATTTCATATATAGTCTTTCTGCCTACACATCAAAGCATCTGAACCTGTGAAATGGTAGGATCCTGTGAGTTTTTCTTGTGTTCATGTTTTTGTACTTTTAAATACATTACTGAGGATATCTATGCACAGTCCATTTACTTACCTAAACTTCCAGCTGCCATTGCAGACTGTAGTGCAGTAGTCAAACTTGGGACCATCTGGTAGTAGTACATTGTATCTGCACACACACAAGCTGAGGCACCCACTGCTCCTGGCCAACTCTGATTTGGCCGGGGAAACCCCACCAAGAACAAAGGAAGGGTGAAGAGAGGGAGTAAGGGTGAAGAGAGAAGTGTAGAGAAAACTATCAAGACCAACACGAATGGTGAAAAGACAATGTTGAGTACACATAAACTGGTGGTTGATTTCCGACGTTTTTTCTCTGTCCATGATGCCAAAAGTACAGTCACAGCAAACTGTAGTTTAGATATGAATTGAATCAGGCGGTCACGTATGATGCCAACCTGTAAAGGTACAAAAATGACTTTTAATATTCTTAAAGGTTTTCATGAACTTTCATGGTCAACTTAAAGAAGCATTTCACATACACTTAAGAATGAAGATAATGAAAAAGTTAGATAATAGCCAATGTTAATGAGGATGCAGAGAAACTGGAATAAAGTGGTCCAACCACTTTGGAATAAGGTTTGGCAATACTTTGAAGTGTTAAACATAGTCACTTTATGACTGAAATTCCAATCTTAGACGTACATACACAAGAGAAATGGAATCATATGTCCATGTAAAAGCTTGTACACCAATGTTCATGGTAGCATTATTCATAATAGTCAAAAAGTAGAACCAACTCAGATGTTCATCATCTGATAAGTTAATCAACTAAATGTGGTATGTATAGTAGGGAATATTATTTGACAATAAAAAAGAAATGAGAGTGAGTAAATTGTATAAAAGGGGGTAAAATATATGGCTAAGGATGGAATTAGGCTTTTAGTAGTGAATTTAAAAGTAGTATTTACAAATGTTGATTAATAATAATGTGTACCAGGAATGTATATGTTATTATAACCAATGCCACTTGAAATATTGTTAAAAAAATCAAACACTGATATATGCTACAAATGCATAAATTTTGAAAAAAACATATAAATGAAAGAAGCCAGATTAAATAAGCATTTCACATAATTCCATTTATGTGAAATGTTCAGAATAGGCAAATCTGGAGAGATTAAAAAGATTAGTAGCTTTGGGGGCTGGAGTGGGGAGTGGGGGTGGAATGAGGGAAAGCTATTAATGTGCATGATGTTTCTTTTGGAGAGGTTGAAAATATTCTAAAATGAGATTATAGTGATGGTTGCAAAATTCTAACTATCACTCAACTGTATACTTAAAGTGAGTGAATTTTCTGGTAAGTGAAATGTATCTCGATAAAGCTGTAAAATATGTATTTACCAGTAAGAGTCTAATTCCTGTATCCAGGCTTCTGTTCCACCACATGTCTGCACTGGAGATCAACAAGGGCACTGCTGATACAATGACTGTCTCTAATAAAGCATTTTCGGTATTCTGCCATACCTATAGGATATAAATTATCTACTTTATAAGGCAGAATTTAATCACCTAAGTAAACTGTTAAACAAAAATCACAGTTACTATCAGCAATAGAAAAATGATGCTAAGCATAAAATGAGGATTACCATTCTAAAAGCTCTTGTGAAACCAATGGAGACAGACACCGAGTGGAGTTCTTGTAAGGAACTGTCCAATGAAAGAAATGCTATCATAGCAAAAGGTGACACTAAGACAACAAAAAAAAAGAGAAACAAATTTAATTAAGGCAAAGGAATTCCATCTAATCTATTTTATTTTGATCACTATGACTTTATGAGCATATCTAAGCAATTAGTTTTTAAAAAACTAAACAAACTAAAACATTAAAAACACTTCTATACAGATAATACACAAATGTGAAAGTTCCATATTTTTGTACACTAGGTTAGTAGCTTTTATCTTCCTACCTAGATTTAGCAAAATCCTTCTCAGCACACCAATCTTCATGAGCCTTGTTTGCTTCTCTAAGAATAATGTCACTGTATGCACATCCTTTGGATAGAAAGGGTTTCGAAAAATTCCAAAGATATAGATACTTTGAACTTCTCTAAGTATCCACAGTATTATAAGCAGTATTATCAAAAGACAGCTGACAATAGCCTGGGGATTGTTTTTAGAAATATTTGAGAAACCAGCAAAATGATGCAGCAAGCTTGTTTCTAAGAGAGCCAAGACTAATACAATGATGTAGAAAAGGCATTTCTTCCAAGTAAACTGTTTTTCTGAATTGGTAGGTAAGGCCGAAGATTTGGTTCCAATTCGGTGTCTGATCACATTGTGTTTCAGGACAAAACCCATCTCACTTAGGTTAAGACTCAGTAAGAATCCAAGTCCAGTCATGAAAAGAACTACACCAGTAGTGCTGGGAATAAAATATGATAGTATAGCTGTTCCAGCAGAAATGATGAACATTATTAATAACCTGCAGAGGAAAAAAAGAAAAAAATTTGGAAAGAGAAAAAGTGTATCAAGAATAAGTCACATATAACTTTAATAATTTAAATTAATTACCGGAGGTGGGTTGACACAGATGAGCCTCCTAGGCCAAAAGCTAAAACCTGTTCCATTACCCATAAGAAAAGTGCATCAGGTGGGGGCAAAATCCCAAGTGCCCACAAAAAGGGTAAAAATATAAACAAGATGTGTAAAATCTGGTTCATCTGTTCTAGAGCTGGTATATTTACTATAAACCTAAAAGAAAAGAAAACATTAAAATTATAATATATAGAAGAGGATCATTCCAGTAAACACACACACACACACACACACACACACACACACACAATCACTACTACCATAACACTGCCCCAACAATAGAGACCTCCTAGTCCTGACTTAACAAAAGATCATATAAATTGATCAAATAAATGAATGGAATGAGGGGAGCAGCAGAGAATGGGAATGGAGAATAACTATGAGTGTGTATGAGATTTCTTTTTGGGATGCTGAAAATGTTATGAAGTTAGATAGTGGTGATGGCTACAAAATTCAGACTATATAAAACTCAACTTTAAGTGGATAACCAAGATAGTGCCCTGATAATCTCTTCAGCACTTATGGGTAATTTTCCCTTCTTCTTAAAGAGTATTGCATGTTCTCAGCCAAATAGATCTATTATCCTCTTCTTGGCAAATCTAAGACTCTAACAGCCTTTGTTCATTTTGTCTTGTCTCTATCCCCTTCAGTTCAAAATAGCAGTGCTTCTGCTGATATAACCCCATGAACTCTGTATTAAGTGATAGTTCAGTCACATCCTCAGTATTCTCTTCAGAATGTTTCTCTTTTTTTGCAATATGAATAGGTCAACAGTTTCCCAAAAATTCAAGTTCTAGTTCCACTTGCTTAACAATTCCTTCTTTAATTCATTTCTTTCTTTTCACATTTTACTATAAGCAGTCAGGAGGAACCAACCTATTCCTTCAATAATTTGCCTATAAATCCCCTCAGCTATATATTCATTTTCATTCACATCAAGTTCCTCTTTCCACAAAATATTAGAAAACAGTTCAACCAAGTTCTTCCCACCTTATAACAAGCAGTTTCCAATAACATTGAACTGTCCAAAACCTCCCCAGAATTGCTCACAATATTTCTAGCATGCACTTCAAATTCTATTAGCTTCTTCCCATTACCCTGTACAAAAGCACTTCTTCACATTTAGGTATTTGTCACAGTGAGCACCTCTTCTCTTGGTACAATAATCTTTGCCATCTTGAGCTGCTGTAACAAAATATTCTAGACTGAATGATTTAAACAGGAGAAATTCATGCTCACAGTTTTCAAGGCTATAAAGTATGAAATCAGAGTATCAATAAAGTTGGGTTCTGATGAGAACTCCTGAGGCTCTAAGTATAAAATCAGAGTATCAACAAGGTATATACAGTTGCCTTCTTACTATTTACGAATACGGTGAAGTGAGCACTTTGAAGCATTTTGTTGTCTTTCCATAAAAGGGCACCAATCCCATCAGACCAGGCCCCCACCTCATTATCCTAATTACTTCCCAAAGACTTCATTTCTGAACATCATCACAACATAGGTGAGGATTTTAACATACAAATGTTTTTTTTGTTTTGTTTTTTTTTTTTTTTTGAGAGTAGGTCTTGCTATGTTTTCTGGGGTAGTCCTGATTCCACAGACTCAAGCAATCCCCAGCCTCAGCCTCTCAGCTGGGATTGCAGGCGCCTGCCACTGCGCCTGGCTGCTTTTTCGAGACCAAGTCTCGCTACGTTGCCAGGTGTAGTCTCGAACCTGTGAACTCAAGTGATTTCTGGCCGCTTGCCTCCCAGCCACGACTCCTGACTTAACATACAAATCTTGAGGGGAAGAAAACATTCAGTCCATAATATGTGTGTACATTTTTACCTAAACACTAACCTGGGAAAGAGAACGTTAAGAGAAATCTAAAGAAACAGAGAAAAATAAGACAGATTTAGAAAAGACAAGCAAAATGGATTGATTTTGTTAAAATGTTTTCTATTTTTCTTTCATAACAAACTGATTAAACTATTTCTTTTTTATAGTCATAACACAATTAGAAATGATATTCTAGTCATCATAGATTCAATTTGTATATAATATTCATTATACTCTTATTTTTCTCTCATATGACAAGTTCTCATTTTAGAGGTTTTAGACAGGTTTTCTTATAGCTATAGGTTTTTATTTAAAGGAAAACACAGCACTGAGGTTTGTTCATTTACCTTGTCTTCAATAAAATTAAATTGCTGCTTTAGTATGAATGTCTAACAGATAAGTTCTAAGATATTAAGCATTAAAACAACCTGTCAGTGGTTTGTTTTTGATGACTTTCAATTCATAGGTTCCTTTTTTGCTACTACTAAGAGTGCTTTTTTTTTTTTTGAGACTAGGTCTTGCTATTTTTGCCTGTGGAACCGCAGGCTGTCATTGCCCGGGGTACCACAGATTCAAGCAATCCCCAGCCTCAGCTTCCCAGGTAGCTGGGATGACAGGCGCGTGCCACCACGCCCAGCTATTTTTTTGGAACTAGGTCTCGCTATGGGCCCCAAGCGGGACTTGAAACGCGATCCCTAGCCCCGGCCGCTTCATAGGCTGAAGCTTACAAGCACGAGCCACCGTGCCCGGCCTTTACTAAGAGTGCTTTTAATATGCATGCTTAAAAACAAAGCAAGTTATAAAGTATTTGACAGTTTATTACCTGTGTGCAATATCTACGAAAACAAAGAAAAAAATATAAAGAGGCCTCATAAGAGGAGTGATTTCATAAGTATCCTGGGTTTGGAAAGTCGCGGTCTCTGTAGCTGTATTTACAATCAATGAATATTCTCCTATACATAATGTCATCCATCCAAAAACAAATAGCAGAGCTGTGCCTCCCACACTGTCATACAGCGATGTAATTCTGCTTGGAAGCAGATACCATGTTCCAAGACCACACACTAACCCAGCAAGAACAGAATGAAAAACTGTGTTGGCTATATATTTTTTGCCAGGAATTAGAAATTTGATAGTCTCAGCACCAGAACAACTTGTAAATTCATGTTCATCTTCTTCTGCCAAGATATCTGTGGTTAGCATTCTTTCTACTGTTACTGATTTGCTTCTGGCATATAAACTTGTGAGCTGGATGATAAATGCAGTTAAAAGCATTAGTCCTCCTGAAAGTGTTGCTGTGTAATAGTCCTCCAAGATGCTGAATTGGTACAGAAGTGTTCCTATGCCACCCAAAACCCATGGCATCAGAAAAAGGATAATTTGGTTAATATATATGTAAGGAGGGGCACAATAGCCTAATTTGAGTCGAGGGCCTCCAAGAATAGTCTGTGGAAAGCGCTTCAGAAAGAAGTCCTGCTTGTAATCATTCAGCAAAGGCACATCTGGACTCATTCTTCTGACTCAGTATTATTCTGAAAGTCACATCATTTTCTGTAACACAGCAGTCTCTAAGAAAAAGAAAAAAGCCATTATGTGAAAATGTCAGACTTGAAACACTATAATTAGAAGGGTCCCCTAAGATTTCTATTTTAACCTCTTTAATTTGTTATTTCAAGAGGATTTATAACATTGTTTTTTTTTTTTTCCCTTGGGAGACTAGGTCTTGCTATGTTGCCAGGGGTATCACCAAAGTTGCCTGGGGTGCCACAGACTCAAGTGATCCCCAGCCTCAGCCTCCCAGGTAGCTGGGATTACAGGCGCCTGCTACTGTGCCTGGCTGCTTTTTTGAGACTAGGTCTTGCTATGTTGCCAGAGGTAGTCTCAAACGGAGAAATCAAGTGATCTCAAGTCTCTTGCCTCCCAGTGCTTGGACAACAGGTGCTTGCCACCATGCCTGGCAGGATTTTTAACTTTACTTCTCTGACTCCTCCTCAGTCTCTAATATTAGCTTGACACAAAACAATTTTTTATATTGTTTTACTTGAAAGTAATTCTATTCACTATTAATTGATGTAGGATTTAATATGTGAACTAGATTTTAAGCTAAATCATTTTTTTAATTTCAAGGTTAAAGAAAAGTTCAATAAAGCCACTACTTTCAATGCAAATTTACCAGCGATTTAAGTGATTATTTTATTTAAAATTGTTTGCTTTTAATCTTTTTCCTCTATTACAAGAGTCAGTAACTTTATCTGTAAAGTTTCAGAAAATAAATATTTTAGCTTTGTGGACAACCTAGTCTCTGTTACAATTACCCAAATAGGCTGTGGCCAGATTTAGCCTGTGAGCCACAGATTGCCAACCCTTGTTCTACAAAATAAGGATAGTCTTTTAATTCCCTTGAATTGATATTGAAGTTGAATTGCAAAACAATTACTAAATTATTAGCATTGTTGAATAATTACAGTAATTTTAAGATTTTTCCAGGAATTTATAAAGTCAAATTCTGCCCAAACAGTAGCATTTCAGTAAAAAAAACAAAAACAAAAACATTGGCAGCTCAAAATGTAATAGGGAGATTAGTGAGCTGGAAATCAAAAGATTCCAGCTGCTAGTATAGATGCTTATTAGCTATGTTACCTCCAGCAAGCTGCTTCAGATTCAATTTTTTTTGTTATGCTAGCAAAATCTGTCAGAATTAGGAAAATATGAAATAGTAATAGAACCTATCTATGCTTTAGTCTAGATTATTTTCATTTAAGGGCCCCAAAAACATAAGTATCAAAAAACATGAATTATCTTCTTTTCAACTTTTCTTTTTTTCCTCAAATATATTCAGCAATAATAACTTGCTGTTATGAGTATTGCCTGATATAAGATCAACTAGCATATTATCCCAGAGACCATATGTTGGACTAGAATACAAAACTTAATTTTAAAATCATTTTCATAAAAGTAGATATACAGACAAACAGAATAGAATAGAAACAGAATAGAAGAGAAACTGGAAAAAACAAATATGGTCAGTATTCGACAAGGGTGCCAAGGCTATTCAGTGGGGAAAGGGCAGTCTCCTTGCAACAGATGATGCTGGAAAAACCAGGTATCCATATGCAAAAGAATGAAGTTAAACTCTGATCAAACACCATATACAAGAATTAACTCAAACTGGATCAAGGATTTAAATATAAGAATTAAAACAATTAGAACAAAGCATAGGACAAAGGCACTGATTTTGCAATGATTTCTTGACTAAAACAACAACAACAAAAACAAACAAAAAGGTACAACAAAAGAAAAACAAATTGGACTTGGTGAAAATTTAAAAACTGTATGCATTAGAAGATACTATCAAGAGTACAAAGGCAGCCACGGATGGGACACAATATTTCCAACCATATCTGATATGTAATTATTATCCAGAATATATACAGAACTACTACAATTCAATAATAAAAATACAGACAACCCAATTCAAATGTTGGCAAATAAATTGAATTGACATACCTCCAAAGAAGATAAATGAAGACTCAATAAGCAAATGAAATGAAACTCAATATCCCTATGGTAATCATTTCAGAACTACAATGAGATACCACTACACACACATTAGCATAGGTTCTACAATAAAAACATAAGACAACTGTTGCAAGGATGTGGAAAAACTGAACCATTGTGCACTATTAGTGGGAATGCAAAAGGTATACACTGCTATGGAGAGCAGTATAATGGTTCCTCAAAAAATTAAAAATTCAATTACCATAAGATCCAGGAATTCCACATCTGGATATATGCCTCCCCAAATGGAAAGCATGTTATCAAAGAAATATTTACATACCCATGTTAACAGCAGCACTAGCCACAAATAACAGTATTTGAAAAGAAACAAATTAGCCTATACCTAAGCATTCAAGACATAAAACAGTTAATTCTCAGTGCTTTGGATAAAAATCACCTCTTAGTATTAGAGAAGTTCTAAAGAGTACACACGTGGATTTTTTTGATAGCCAAGTACCTAATGTTGAGGGTACTAGCAGGAATCCAGAAATGTAAAGATAATTATCCCTATTCCTTTAAAAATACTTTATGGGGTCTTCACTAAATGCCATGCCATGGAGAAAGAGCTACATTCATGATGTGCTTATAGATGAGAAATACATTTCATGACACAGTTTACTGATCAGGCAGTAAGCACTCTCCTCCCACTCTCCCCAACCAATGAAGAAACACCTACATAAGCACCTACAACAAGTCTCTTTTGGATCTCTTTGGATCTACAAAATAGTATTTATTCAAATTTAAGACTTTAAGGAGGCCTTTGACTCTGATGAGTTTTTGTATAAATCCACAGAAATTAGTTGATAGAGAAAACTGTCTGGGAAGGGTGACTAGAAATCTCAAAAGATCTATTTATAACAGGTACCAGCAGCTCTTCACTAGTGGAATGATGAGTTCACCCTTCCCAAAGGTACACCACTAGAAAATAATTGAGCATTTTTAACTTACAGAAAATTAAGATGGTAGGAAATAGTCAAATATCACATCAGAGCATCATAAATGTATAGTAAATACATGCAGTTGATTCTTCTAATCTTGTTCCAGTATTCCCTTCACACACCTCACACATTTAATCCATCATAAATTCAGCTGGGTGGACAAACTTTTCTTTTAAATCAAGTATAAGGTGAGTGAAGTTACCATTCATATAAATTGCCAGAAATAAACTTATTTTAGAGAAAAATGAGAACCGGTGATATTAAATGACTTTACCAGAGAAAGGTAATCTTTCTAGAAAATTAAAAAAATATCAAAATTGGAGGGTTTTGTTTGGTAAGCCAGCAAGAAGGTAAGGTACAGACCCATAAGACTACCTTGTAGGGGATAAATCCAAGTGATAAGTGTCTAAAAGAAAAAATTCTCACCATCGAGAAAATGAAAATGACCTACAGGGGTGAAAAATTTTGCAAGTACGTAAGGGTCTTGTATACAGAACATATAAAGAACTACAACTCAATAGATAAGTCAATTTAAAAATGAACAAAGAACCTGAGTAGACATTTTTCCAATGATAATATAGAAATTTCCTTAATGACTCATTTGGGAAAGCAAACCAGAACCACAATGAGATAGATAACACAGAGAACCAACTTGATTGGTTATCAAAAAGACAGGTAATAACAGTATTGGTGAGACTGTAGAGAAATTAGAACCCTCAAGTACTAATAATGGAGGAGCTACTTTTGAAAACAGTCTGGCTGCTCCTCAAAAGGCTATGAACAGAGTTACCATATGATCTAGCAATTCCATTCCTTCATATTCCATTCCTTCCATTCCTGAAGGAAGGAGAGCTTAAACTTCATGAAGAATTGTACATGAACACTCACAAAAATATTAAACTTATTTTAAAATAGAAACAATTCAAATATCCATCAATAGGTGAATTAATATGTGGCGTGTCCACACTGTGGAATATTATAAGATTAAAACAAGAATGAAGAAATACTTGTATATGCTGTACCATGGATGAAACATAAAATGCTAAGTGAAAGCCAGTTACAAAAGGCCACAGATTATATGATCCCACTTATATGAAATATCCAGAATAAACAAATACATAAAAACAAAACAAACTAGAAGTTGCCTATGGAGGGAGACACAGGGAGATTGGGGCAGTAAGGATTACTGAGTAAGAGTTTCTTTTAGGGGTCATGGAAATGTTCTAAAATTTTAACTAACAGTTGCACAATTCTATGACTATACCAACAAAACAAAACAAAACACCAAGTTGTACACTTTTAATGGGTAAATTGAATGGAACTGGAATCATGTTTCTATAAAGTTTAGGAAAGAAAAACAAACAGAAAAGATCCTAAATCTGGAAGTATCTAGTAGGCATTTTCTTAAGTAGAAAATTTAGGAGTAGTGGACAGGTGCCCCAAACAGATACTAAAATGGCAACAAATGACTTGGTCTGGCTGTGGATGGAAGATAAAAGTTTGGGAACTGTGCAAAGGAGACAGTAGATATCCCAATAACATAAAAGATGGTATGTACCCTAGTTGCAGGAAGAGTTAAGATCGGGAAAAAAAATCGCGTAATATACAGAGAAATGATTGCTATAGAGCAGAAAATCAATTCAGAGGTCTAATAAATAAAGCTGATGGGATCCATACCTTTGCAGTAAATGCTGGTGCTTGACAGAGGGTTGTGGGGAGAGCGAGCAGATCAGTGAGGAAAGTGCTATTCACGTTCACAGGGCAAAATGATTAATTGGGGCAAAGGGAATTTTACTTGGAGAAAGGAAATAAGAGTAGGAGGCAGTTTGCAAACTTTTATGGAGTTCAGGGCCATCTCTAAATCAGGCGTCAAAGGGCTATTTTCCATTTCATTAGTGTCTCCTAGAAACGAATGTTTTAACTGGGCGATGAGGTGGGGGTGGGGGAAAGAGGGAGTTGTAGGGAATGGGAGGGGACAAAACAACAACAAAACCCCAAAAAGCCTAACTCAAGCTAAAGAAGTCTTTCGAAACAGAGTTAAACATCAATCACCCCAGATAGCTCTAATGACTGAGCTCATTGTACCTTTCAGAAAAACGCAAGAGTCTCACTTAAAAGATTTCTTATAAGGAAGTACGAAAACCTGCGGCAACGAAAGCTGCAAGAAGGTGGACCTGCACAGGCTTGGAAATTAAGGGTACGGTGAGGTCCCCAAGTGGGTGTACACAGGCTAGGAAATTAAGGATGATATCCCTAGGAGGGTGTCGGGGATCGAACGTACCTAGAGTCACCCGAGGGAAGACACGATGAGAAGGCTTCCCGGGAACGGCATTTTTTGCAGGAGAACCCGGGTTGGGCGAGCCCGCCGTCGGTGGGGTAGGATGCGGCCGGAAAGATCAAGCAAAGTAGTGGCGGCCGAGAGGGAGCTCACCACGGCTCCGCCCCGTCTCCGCGTTTCCATGGTTAACGTCAACTCCGGCCGGCGCTGCCGGGCGCGGAACGATGAGCGCACTCGGGGCGGCCCTCTGGCTCGGCTCGCCCCGCCCCCTCGGCCTGCGAGGGCGACAGGTGAGGTGGCGCGGAAGAGGGTGCCCGCTTTTTTCATTGCAGGTCTGGACCGACGCTGATGGGAGTCCTCGGAATCTGCCTCCCCGTGGGCTCCGGTGCGGCGGCCGCGGGAAGGTAGTCGGGGTGCCAGCCCTGCACTTTCACAGGGACCATGCTCGTACGCAGAGCGTCGCTGCCCTGGTGACGTGACGTTCTTCCGCGGCGTACTTGCTCCGGGCTCGTAGCCTTGCGGCCGCCATTTTGAAAGCGTTTCGGAACGCGTCGCCTGTCGCCTCTAGAGAGTCGTGGAACGCGAACCGTTCTGTTCCCGTGGGCTCTAATAACGAGATCCTCCCTCTGTCACCAGCAACTGAACGACGGTAGTAAGTTCTCTTTAAGTGATGCAACACGCGTCCTGTTCGACTTGGAAGTTTTGGAACTGTATGTACATCCTATTCGTCGCCTCGTTTTTGCATTTTTCCACAAGTGGATTTGCAGCGGCCTTTTTATATACAAAGAATCAAAATATCCATTATGAAACATTCTGAAAAGGTATCTTTTTTAAAGAAACGTTCCAGTGTTCCAGTTGAAATAAAAAGCCTCGGCCGATTTACTGTTTCGTTGCACTCACTTTAGAGCCACGAATCTTTACCAGATTACTACAAAGTCCCCAGTTTTGGTAGAATTTAAGTTACACATAGGCCCTGCGCCCCCAACCTCCGTTTTCCACGATTTTTCATTTCTTCCCCTTATTCTGGGCACCTTCCAAATTAGGGGGCTGGAAGCCTTCAAGGCGTCCCCTGAAATAGAGGCTCAGGTAAGGAACTTTGAAGCCAGGGCACCGCCTTTCTCCCCGGGACTGGTACCCTAGCCGTTCTGCATTACTTGGGGGTCTTACATGACTACTGACTCTGTTTTCTTTTGTTTTTGATTGTTTTTCAAGTTTTCTTAGATATAATGGTTTAGTTTTTTATTTTCAAACTATGAATATTGAGGTAATTTTGATTTACAACACTGTTTTAGGCATTAAGGTTCACACAGGCAAAGCTAAGATCACAGCAGGATCACCACCACAACCCCAAGGGTTTTGGGTTTCTCCTCTCCCCTACCCTTTACCCCCATTTCTGGTAACCTCACTTATATTGACAGGATTCAGGGGTTTGTTTTGTATGTTCTTGTGCTTTGTTTATATTCCATATGAGTGAAATCACCTGGTATCTGTCTTTTTCCTACTTCTTAGCACTCTTCCAGTGATGAATAGTTCTTAAGTACTTAGGTTTTCGGGCCATAATAGAAAAAGAGTGTTTGTGTTACTATTAAAAGGAAGTCAAGACTCTTTAAAAAGCAACAGCAGTAACTACCCGGAGTAAAAGTGTAGTTTATTGAAAGCATCTGGAGGAAAACCTTGTGCGGTGTCGATGATAAATACTTTTGTTCAAGAACACAATTGTGTCTAGAACCTTTCATAGATCAGTATAAATGGAAATGTGTTGTTGGTCCATCTATAATGTTTCTCACTCTGCTACTAAGTCAGTGTGGTGTGTTTTAAGAGTAGAGGCTCTGGCATCAGGGAGCCAGGGTTAGAACCCTGACACCACCTGTCATCTGTGTCATCTTGGTATTCCTTAAATCTCTGGTGCTTAGTTTCCATAATTTGTAAAATTATGGTTGATAGTAAAGATAGAATTTATGGAGATAGGATGACATCAAGTAACTAAATCTCTTAGAATGAGTTATCTTTATGCAGAGAGGCTGGTGTTTCTGGTGCCCTGGTCACCCTGATACAATCAGAATGAGTCTTTTTTGGTTATTGAAATGCTAGATGAAGATATTTGGTTATTAAATTCCTTTCAAATGAAGTGCTTTTGTGGTTTCTTAAAATTACTAATGCATATGGCACAGACAAGGTGATTACTTTTGGATAAAGCATTTATTTAGCAACTGTTGACAAAGTGGGTGTTTTTTGCCAAGAACTATATATAACTACATTAATTGCTGCAAATTAAAGTGCAGTAAAATATGATCCCTATCCTCAAGGTATTTACCAAAATACGACCTTAAGACTAGTAAGGATACTAGTAATTGTATTGTATGTGATAAATAGATGTGCCCTGGAGCAACAGAAACAGAGGAGGGATACAAATCATTCTGGTAACTAAAAATGTCTGTGGTCAAGTTTAATTATAGACAAGTAGAAGTTAGCTGGATGAAGAAGTGGGAGGCAGTCATTCCAGGTCAGAAACATTCATTCATTCATTTTAAAATATATATATATATATATGTAGTGCATGAATATATACTACATATATATATATGTAGTGCATGTGCTTTATGTACCTTATTAAATATGAGCCATATGAAGTAACTTACGGTTATTTTGAATTTAAATGTAAGGAATCTGAACTTCAGAGAAGTGAAATAAATTATGGGATTTGGAGTTTAGCACATATCTATATCTCCAAGATCCACATTTTTGATTCACATAAAATGAAACAGTTTATCAAAAATCTGATGCTGCTGCTTCAAAGAAAATATGTGGTGGGGCATACAAGTTTTTGTGTAATGGTAGTGTCCATTTTCACTTAATACCCCAATTACTCCTCTTGCCAAAAAAATGAACACCCCCCCCCAAATAAAAGCAAAACCCAAATAAAATCAATAGAACCTTCACTCTGTCTCATTATCCAGAGACCAGTAATGAGGGCCATGAAAATAACACGAAGAGCTGCAGCACAAGGTAGGGTGGATGAAATTTCCTCGGAATTAGGGGAACTGAACTGTGTCTGGGGGGTGGAATGGTGGAAGTGCTCAAATTTGGTTAATAATTGAATGACAGTGGATGTTGAGTGGAATGGGAAGGAGACCAGAGAAAAGAGAGGGGAAAAAAAACAACCTTCAAACTGGGTAATGTGAGCGTTTGAGGTGCCCTAAAATACATGAGGAAGAATAGGTTTGGAAAGAAAGACAACCTACTTTGAGTTCTAAGTGTCTTGAGGGACTGGTGGGATACAGCCAGTTAGAAAAATAGGATTGGACTTTGGGGGAGAAGTTGAGAAAGAGATGTGGGAGTATTCAACTTTGAGAAAAAAGGTAGTTGAAAAAGATTGAAAGAGAATAATCCGGTTTACATCTTAGTGGGCACAAAACAATCATTAGGGAGGAGGAACTATGATTTCTTACATGGCTATTGAAATTCATCTCATGACTTTACATCACACATGATATGTACACAAATGCTTTCAAACACCATGTAATAGGTGTGTAGGTTGAAATTTTAGCATGTTCCATGCAGCATGGACACAGGCATGTGGGTTGGGTGACACTGAATTAGAGGGTTTTAAAGATGGGGACTGAGCAACTGTTAATTACAAAATGTCATACTTAAATATTCCTTAGTACAGAAAAAATTTCATACTACATCAGCATAAATAGAATCATCAAAGAATATATAATACGAATATAGCTTTGTCATTAATTGGCTTCAGACTTTATTGTAAAATACAGTGTATTTAAATTACAATTCTGAAGAAATTGCAGTTAATTTTGATGAGGACTGTCGAGAGAAGGAATAATTTCATAGATTTTGTTCTGCTCAAGAATCATGAAATTTTTTGTGTATCTTCAGTTTCATTGTTTCACATCAGAACTTCACAGACTTCATTTTAATTTAAGGACTGTTTAATATTATCTTAGAAAGCTATCACTGCTGGAAACATTTTAGAATGTTGTTCAAAAAAACCAGAATTTTGGTATACTAAAATTCACAAATTGGTATGTAAAAGGTCAGAGTCACATGTTTTTTAAAATTAAATTTTGTAGAGGTTTGTGAATATAATTTCACTGAAAATCAAAATATAAGAGTTACAGAACTTTGTAAATATCACAGGCATATTTACAATTTAACTTACAAAAAGTTACATGTAGATCTCCAAGCCAATGATTTCCTTTGATTTTGGCACACATAATTAAAAGTTGTACAAATTCATAGTGTTCTGTGCTAAGGTTAGACATCAGTTAAGCTATTTGCAGTGTTAGTATGGATATAATGTGTTATTATTAGTAACATCAATTTCTAAGGCTGACATGTCCTTTTCCTGGCATTTTTGTTTTTAAATGTATCTACTGTTTAGAATCATGTGAGCATTCTCTCTAGTATAGAATGAAAATGTAAGGAAGTGCAGTGAACTAATTGATAACATTACTCTTTGATTTCATACTTAAAAAGAATGTTGTGAAGGCTAAGAGAACAGGTGATAAACTCTTAAAGGTAGATGAAAGCTCTCATGGCTCATGATACTATTGCTATTGAATGGAAAAATTCACACTTGATTGGGATTACTTAAAGTTTACATTGATATTCCTTCTTTGGATTAATATATTTAAAAATATGGAAACTGGAGGTTACTTGTAGCTATTTAGTGGAGATGAAACCATATATGGTGAATAAAATTCATACATAAAATATAACAACAATAACATGTCAGTGAGATGTCAGGGAGGGACATGTTTTGAAACTTAGCTTGACTCTACCTAACAAAATTTAAAGTCAGTTTCCTTTGACAAATTTCATCTCTAGAAATATACTTTATATGTATTTTTACAAATATCTAAATATGCAGTAATATTTGTACAAAGAGAACATTTGGAATAGCAAAACATTGTTCAGTAGGGAACAGGTTAGATTAATTAGATATAGAAGGAGGCAGAGGCAAACATGCCCACCTTAAGTAAAAAATTTATAAATTATAGTTTGTGTAGTATGATCTTATGTTAAGTGTATGCTTTGTAAGATTTGCATGAGTAGGCTTTGTAAACTTATTTTTGAAGAAGACAAGAAACTGATAGAATTTGACTTCTCCGGGGGTTTGACGGGAAGGGAAACTTGTATTTTTTTATCTTCTCTCTTTCTGTACAGTTAATATATTTCTAACTATGCATTGCTTTTAAATATTTAAATAATTACATTTTGAACAAAATTAAACTACCAAAAATACTCTACAACCAAAAAACCTCCCACAAACTGCTATATAACCAGGAAAAAAATGGCATAGTGCATTTTGGTTTTCATAGGCTGTTAGTTCAAATGAAAATCAGTGTATAGTAAAGAATAGTCAAAGAATTACTAAGCTGACTGTTAAAAATTCTCTTGCATAGGAATTTTGAGTGTAATATTATCTTCCTGTTCTTACATAGAAATTTCCTATTAAAAAAGACTTTGTAATTAGTAGAAAATGTATATGTCAGTAAAGAACAGCATGCAAAAGAGATGCATTTAGTGGTAGAGATAACCATATATTAAGAAACAAACATGATCAATTTTTATTTGTGGGTTTTATATACAATTAGCCTATGGTTTTTTCCCATGGAATTTATTTCCCTGGAAGTAATCCCCTTATAACCTCTCTCTTGATAGTAATAATAGCATCTTAGAGGCAAGCTTTCTTTTCAGAGTATATATGCATTGTTTAACACATGTAATAAAACCAAACATATATAATCTCTGTGGAAAAAATCTAATGAAGATAATTTTATTCTGAAAGGTTCAGTTACTGTAGAAGCATGCTTTCTAAATTCCATAATTTATTATTCATAGGCAATTAGTTCTTATATGGTTGGTTCACCCAAATATCGGGCTGTGAAAGCCTTCAAGTTATATTTACTGTGTAAAAAGATTTTGTTTATTCTATGCCTCCCCTCCCCAGTAAATATTTTAAAAATTAGTACTTATTTAAAAAAAAATTCTAGCTTGAATGTGATGTGGAACTTTCCAGAAAGAAATTTTTATTGCATTTTCTCCTGATGTACATAATGGATAGTATTTTTCCTTATGAGGCATGAACAATCTTTAAGAATAAGAGGGGCTCTGAACTGATTTTTCTTCCTTTTGATTATAACACCAATATTACACCCATTATTGCCTCCTACCAAAGAGAACAGACTCCTGTTCAGAAACAAAGGCAGCCTGACAACACCAAGAACACTTGGAAATATTGGGTTCTCTTTTCATGACCTCTACTTACTAGACCAGTATTTTCATCCATATAAAAGCATTAATTAAATCAGTAACTGACTTTTTCCTTGTTGGGGAAATGAACATGGGAGTTACATGTTTAAAACAGTGAAATTTTAAGAAAACAGTGCTGTTAGTATGAAGAATGATAGTAGATTTTCATAGTTACAGAAGCATATTTAATGAGAAACTGATATTTGATTACAATTCACTCCCTGCAAAAATAAAAATGCAGGGATGGTGACAGGAAAAAAAAATGCCAATTTGATAATGGATAGGTCACTTCAGTTTCCTCCTCAGTAATATTAACAGTGGATTATATTTCTGTTTCCCTTTAATTCTATATTCTGCTTTTGTACCATTTTTTATCATGTATGGGTGGACATGAAAATAAAGACATCTATAACATTTTAGCATACTTTTCTAACTATACTTTAAATTTTAGTACATGTTCTTCATAGTTAAGCAGAACCAAGCAAAAGATAGTTATCACTAGTTAAGCTGCTAACTTCAATTTTAATGGGGACTATGATTTCTGTCAATATTAGCATTGGGTAATGTGTCAACCTAGATCAGAATTCATTGGTATGAAAATTTACTTTCTCAGGGCTCTCTCTTTAAGGAAAATTAAATAAAAGTTAAAAATCAGTCATAAGATTTCTGTGAAAGGTTAACAGCGAAATTATTATATTTAGTAGTTAATCAAACCACTGATTAAAGTAGTGGTCAAAGATGTTGAAGTCCTTGAAGGTGATTTTGACGATGGAGATGTGCTAGAACTACTGAGGCAGCAATCAGAAACAATTAGGAAAAATGTACCACATGCTTCATTCTTTTTGTAGGCTGCATGACAGATTACATTTAATATTTCAGGCTTGTTGCATTTTAAAATAAGGCTTCCAACTAAACAATTTTCAAGACAACTCCAATCAAAAGACATTGTTTACAATTTTCTTATTGCTGCGGAAATGAATAGTGATTTCTCTATGTTGATTAGCTTGAAGATTGCTTTGGGAAAAATTTGACAAGTCTAGTAACAGTCCCATTATAATTTGCTATCTATGAAGAGGAATTGACTACTACATTGAATATCAGCATAGTATAAGACTTTTTTTTGATTCTGATAATTTTACTCTATTTTAATGTATAGAGGGGATCCCAGTAATATGTATTTTAAAAGCATATGCAATTTGTTTATTATTTTTAAAGATTATTCTCAGGTCAACTTAATATATACCATAATAAATGTTCGAAAATATTTATTGATAATATGTATAAAATTTTGTGTTAGTCTGGTAGATACAAAGATTTAAGAAGGAAGTCAAACAGCTCACAGTGTATGGACGTAAAACTCATAAGAAATAAACAGACTGAAATGAACTTCTTGCACTTGGGGGAAGGTGACTTGTGATTGTTTTTGTCTTGCAAGGTGAGAAGAGATCTGGAGGACAGTGGGTGATGGTTGTACAAAATACTTTTTCAGCTTTTTAAAAAATTCACATAACTAAGGTTCTGGCAGGCAACCTAAGTTTGACAATGTTCTTTCTGCTTTTAATGCTTTCAGTATAAATCATGGGATGAAAGGAAACAAATACTAAGAATTTATTCTGATAACAGAATATTCAGGAAATAGTACCCATAGAGCAGGTAAGGTATGCACCCTAATCATACATTTCCTGTGTCATAACACTGCTATGATTCTGGCCACCAAGTTCCCCTTGGTAATTACTCTTGTATTAGCCTAGTTTTCTAATTCCCGTTGATTTTGTAAGCTATTTTTTTATCCCATAAATTCCTTTCCCGGTTAACCCAAGTAATTTTCTTTGTAATCAAAGTCACTAACTGGTATACTATGCTAATTTTCAGTGAAGTGATTTTGATGTACGGTTATTTTCCCTAAGGTGCTAATCATTGTTAAATTTAAGTATATTTCCTATTCATTTTTTTTAAGCAGTAGTAAAATCAGGTAACAAAACCAACAAAGCAGGGTTCTTAACTAAACTTACAAATGGGAGCAGCTGATTCTTTAAATCCAGCCACTTATCAGGTTTGTCCCAGCCCGTGCGAGCAGTAACAAGACCAAACTATCTTAAAAAGAGGCAAGAACGGATTTGTTTACTTCTAAAAAGACATAATAACTAAGTCACGGATGGTACAAGGAACCCCTTTGGTAATCTTACCACATAGTCCAATCTCTAGTCCAGAAAGCTACATGTGGATCCTTTAGCTATATACATCCACAGAATGGCAGCTGTCCCACCTTCAAGCCAAGTGAAGAAATCAAGATGGTGTCATCAGTCCTCCAAAGGCACAGTTAGCTTCAACTCTAAAGCCGCCTGAAACCACCAAGACTCACTTGAAACAGCAGCAGCAACCACTTCAGATATTTCATGATGAAAACAGCAGTTCTGCAAGTACTCTTTAGGTCTGTAGACAATTTCCAAGCTTTGCAGTTTCAAAATTAAAGCACACTTTCAAGTACCAACTTTCCAAGTCAGCTTACACAGTTCACAAGTTTCTCCAACATGCTTCCCCAGGCTCCTTACCAGCTCGGGCTGGGGTGGAAACCCACAGCATGGCTTCCTTTCCTGCCCTGCAATTCCAAGGTCTCCAGAATCCTTGCTGCTCCTCTGTTCTCTCCCTTCTCCAGCTTCTCTCTCTCCAGACTTGCTCTTTTTTGTTTTTGTTTTTGTTTTGAGACCAGGTCTTGCTATTTTTGCCTGTGGAACCACAGGTTCATGTTGCCTGGGGTACCACAGACTCAGTCCCCAGCCTCAACTTCCCAGGTAGCTGGGATTACAGGCAAGCACCACCATGCCCAGCTATTTTGTTTTTGGGACTAGGTCTTGCTATGTGCCCCAGGTGGGACTCAAACCGTGATCCCTGGCCCCAGCTGTGGCTTCCTAGGCTGCTGCTTATAGGTATGCACCACCAAGCCCAGCCTTGCTCCTTCTTAAATCCCCTCTCTCTGTTCCTTTTGAGAGAAGACTTGACTTCCCTTCTCCAAATCTCCACCCAACAGGGCACAATGGCTGCTGTCTTTAATGCAGCATTACCATGCTGGGGCTATACCCTCCCCCCAATTTCATCACAGCATTTATTGTTGTATTTATTGTTCTGTGGCTGCTTTTTATATTGATGTTTTAATCACAGTAACCTAATGTACGCATTCAGAACTAGTTTCTGCCATCCATTTTATACCCTTCCCTGAGACCTGTGTTTTTCCCTTCCTCATTTCTTATTGAGCTATAGCTTTCTAGTATAATTTTAATACGAAAGTCCTTTATATCTCTGCTGAGAATGTTCCCCTCTCAGTTAGGAGTAGGTTCAACTCATGTAACAGAGAAGCCACAAAGCAATGGTTTAACAAGGTAGAAATTTATTTTTCTGCCATATAAAATAAGTCTGGATTTAAGTATTTCAGGGTCAGAATGGCAGTTCCATGGACTGGTAGGGCAATTTGATTTAGGATCCATTAGTCCTATAGTCTTTTTCCTCTTAGTTCAGCAAGAGCTTCTTTCTTGTGTATGTCACAAGATGAAAGGAAAATTGTTTTCCTTTTTAAAGAGATCTGGAAGATTACATACAACACTACCGCATACATGTTATAGGCCAAAGCAAATGAACACATTTTGCTACAAGGAAACGCACTGTGACTAGCTGGTAGTTAGATTTATTTTACTAAAAGAGTCACAGATCAGACTCTTTTAGGTACCTTGCTGGTAGGTACCAGCTCTTCCACAATTTCCATTTCTTTTCTCTCTATAAATAATTTCTCATCTTTCTGAGTAAGCTTGTTCAGTTCTAGAATTACTTTGTATAACTTTAGTTGAATTAATAGCATATAAACTTAGAGCTGAAAACCAAAATAACTATTATAAGAAAACTTAATTTTTTATTATGTAATTACTATTGTATAATTACAATCATTCCAACTGCTTAGAGTAACTATTAAATTTTCAAAATATAACTTCATAATGAGTTAAATTCTTATAAAAATAATGCATATTTAAAAACAAATTGTTTAGAAACTGAAATAAGAAAATACAGAAGATACCCAATGCCTTCCTGAACCCCCAGTTTCATGAAGAATGTATGAAGTGCACTGGTAACTGGGCTTACTCTCTGATAGTTTTGCTCATACATCTAGGTACCAATATAGTGACAATTTGAACCAGGAATATTATCACAAATTTACATTAAGATTCCTAATTTTTTGAAGAAATAATTTCAACATACAGAAAAATTTCAAAAATAGTTGCAGTTTCCTTCATCAAGTTACATTGATTGAAACCAGATACCATTTGTGGGGTCAATATGATTCTTCATGTAAATAAGAACTTTCCACTTTTTGTGAAGAATAAACCTTGACCAATACCAAAGGATAGGGAAAGCTGTGTAAGCAAGGAGGAGCTAGAACTCCCCCAATCTCCAGCCAACCTATACTGGACAAGATAATTAGCGTATTCATTTTCTCATTCAAAAACTCTTCCTGGTTATAATTCCCATAGATACAACAGATAATGTACTATGAGAACATAACACTTGATCAGATTACCAGGTTATATAAGTATAACACAAATAACTCTCAACTCCCAGGCCTTCACTCAAGGTAAAGCAAACCAGACCCTTTGCCTTTAATTCTTATGTACTTCTTGTACATGAGGTTTTTAATTTTCTCATTATAATATCCCTTTCATGTAGCATGGTTCCCAGTGCTAGGATAACTAAGGGGTCATTAGGAGGTTAGCATTTACCAAAACATTAATTGTATATGGTAGTATCCTTAGCTCTTTCTTTGGGTTGAAATGCAAACATTTTTTTTAGGTTCTTTTTATTTATTTTTATTGTTTACATATATATATATATTTTACTTAGTATTCACCATATCACCTCCATGAACTGTCATCTTGATTTTTTGTGCTCTTTCCTTCCCTGACTTCTCCCTTTCTCCCTCCTTCCCTGTCCCTAGCTATATGATTTAGTTCTGTTGTCAACTTGTTAGTTTTGACTTTTTCTTGACCTTTTTGTTTGTTTTTCCTTTATCCCACCTATAAGTGAGCCACTGGGTTTATGTCTTTTTCTTCTGATTTATTTCCCCTAGCATGATTCCTTCTTGGTCCATCTGTATTATCACAAATTAATCAAATTTGGTGGTTTTTTTTTGATTGCTGAATAGTATTTCATTGGGTAAATATACCACAACTTTCTGATTGATTTGTCTGTTTTGAGGCATTCAGGTTGTTTTCATATCCTGGCTATTGTAAATAGTGCTGTGATAGACATCCGAGTACAGACGTCTTTTTGAATTAGTGTTTTGGTGTCTTTGGGTAGATTCCCAGAAGTGGGATTGCTGGGTCAAATGGTAGCTCCATTTTCAGTAGTTTGAGGGTCCTCCACACAGCTTTCCATACTGACTGTACCAGTTTGTATTCCCACTGGTGGTGCTAGAGTATTCCTTTTCCTCCACATCCATGCCAGCACTTGTTGGCCAATTTTTTGATATGGGCTATTCTTACTGGTGTAAGATGGTTATCTCATTGTGATTTTGAATTGCATTTCCCTTATTATATATCTCTGTTGGGATTCCAGTTTTTTGTGACTTTCCTCAAAGTTGCTACATGCATACTTCCTTCAATTTACTAATCAAACTCATTTCTACTAACCTTGATAAAATCTAATTTTTAATATACTAGGTTCCCTTTAGCTAAATATAACTACTCAGCATTTTAAACACTATTGTACAACACAGGTTATTTTTGTGTTTAGAAAAAACATGAAAATTTTCATGTAGAAACTTTTGAATTAAGGGGAACAAAGCACTGTCCTTTAATTTCTAACAAAACAATCAACCACTACAATAGAAACAACAAAATAATAAGATAAAAGATTTTTTAAAGAGAAAAGAGAAAAAATTCTTTAGATTCTTAGCCAAATACAGCACATTATCTACAGTGGGAGGAAGTCCATAGCCTAGTTGCTGGTGGAGCAGAGCTGTCTGCTTAATGAACTGAATGCACAATATTGTGGGTTGCTATGTTACACAATAGTTTTATTGCTTAGTTAGAATGGTTTAGAAGAGAACATTTCAGCAGGGACAATGTGCATATCATCCACAAGTTTCTTGTCTCAGATGAGTACTGAAGATTGGTTTAAGAACAGTTTTTTGGCCAATACTACTTTACATCTAACTGCTCTTGACAATTTCCCCAAAACAACATTCACTACTACTTGGAAGGCTGGGCACAGTGGCTCGTGCTTGTAAGCTTCAGCCTATGAAGCGGCCGGGGCTAGGGATCGCGGTTCGAGTCCTGCCTGGGGCCCGTAGCGAGACCTAGTTCCAAAAAAAATAGCTGGGTGTGGTGGTGTGCGCCTGTAATCCCAGCTACCTGGGAAACTGAGGCTGGGGATTGCTTGAGTCTGTGGTACCCCGGCAACGAGAACCTGCGGTTCCACGGGCCAAAAAAAATAGCAAGACCTACTCTCAAAAAACAAACAAACAAACAAAAAAAAAACACAAATACTACTACTTAGAAAGGCATATTTTTCAATCCTGGGGAAATTTTTTTCTTTGTAAATTTGATGCGTAATCTGGTCCCTTAATTACATGAAAATTATTTTCCATAAATGCAAGTGGTAGCCTATATAACTCCTAACAATATGGAGTTAGAAACTAAATCCCAACATTTACGTGATTTCAAACATTGTGAACTAAGATTGTTCTGTCAGTAACACTGATGGGGAATAATTATGACTAGAACTTAGTAAACTTTAAAAGGACAGTGAAATGTCAGAATACTATAAATATCAAACATCAGTATGCAAAACTTTTGTGGATTTTTTCCATAAAGTTCCTTTATTTGTGAACACATTTTTTAGTAATGAGGTCAATTAAAAAATGCATCTCTCAGAATCCAAGATATATTCCATGTTGCACATTACAACTTCATTCCTGACATAACATCTTTTTGTAGAAGAAAAAAGATGTCAGATTGTTAGAGTGCTATCTGCCATTAGCGTGGAAGCAACATTGTGTAGCTAGGAAATTTGAGATACCTGTAAGTTTCAAGAAGGATCTGGTAATGTTTTGGAGATTTGACTTTCTGACTTGAGTGTTTCAGAGCCCCACTGAACAAAGCTTAGGTTGACCCTTCACTAGAATGCCTAGTTTTCTTGGCCCGGCACGGTGGCTCGTGCCTGTAAGCTTCAGCCTATGAAGCGGCCGGGCTAGGGATCGCGGATAGCGGTTCAAGTCCCGCCTGGGGCCCGTAGCGATACCTAGTTCAAAAAAAAAAAAAAAAATGGCTGGGCGTGGTGGCGTGCGCCTGGGAAGCTGGGACTGGGATTGCTTGAGTCTGTGGTACCCTGGGCAATAAGAGTCTGCAGTTCCACAGGCAAAAATAGCGAGACCTAGTCTCAAAAAACAAAAAAAGAATTCCTAGTTTTCTTTCAGAAGAAGGGGAGAAGAAAAGAAAAACAGACTTTTGTGATGTGAAATGATTGACAAGGCTTTGTTCCCAGAAGGAAGGGCAAACAAGGAGAAAAGATGTAAAAGGGACTTAGGAGAGAAAGAAAGGATCGGTCAAATTTTGGAGGAGGATGAGGGCCTGGCCATGATGGCTGAGGCAGCTCACGATGGCCTGTGGCCTTTGGTCTGGGCTGTTGGACTTATAAGCCTTAGTATGCATAAGTTGATGGTGTGTACTAAAGGAGTTTAAAGAGTTTAGAGATTTGAACTTCTTGTTGGAGCTTGTTTTAAGTAGTTTAATTCAGGTGTTTTTGGAGAGGCTGTGAGTGAGGTCTAAAGACAAATGTGCTGTTGGTTCCTGTTTTACCTTGGAGTTGTTCTACTGCCTAAAGGTGAGAGGATGTTGAAAGAAAAGGAGGACATCATGGCTTGAACCACAGGTTTGGAGGAAGCCGAAAAGATGCCAATGAGGAAAAGAGAAATGCCCTGTATTTAGAACTTGTGCTTATGAATTCTAATTGGACATGTGGTAAGGTGACCAGGCACTAAAAGGATAGTTTTTGGACATGTGGTGGGGTAATTGGTTTATTTTTTTAAGGTTTGTTTTGTAGCACATGTAATGGGGTAACCAGGGTTTTTACATGCTTATTTCGTAATACATGTTTTGGTAATCACTTACTTGCTTACTTAGTAATAAATAGTTTGATCACTTTAAGAGTTTGATCTGGCTTTAGAATTACATAGCAAAGGCTGTGGGGTGGGAATTAAAGAATCCTGAAGGTTTTTTTCCTTTAGTTTGGGAGAGGGCTCTGGGGCAGGCAAGTAGCAGGTATTTAAATTAAAAAGGCAACTTGTGTGTGGAGGTTTAAGGGTTAATAAAGGCTTTTGTCCATTCTGTATCAGATTGAAAGGTAAAGGTTTTTCTCTGGTTTAGGAAAAACTGACAAAAGAATTTTTAGTAAAATAGCCTGCCGCCCCCTCTCCCGATAACAAGATCTCTAGTATCAACCTAGAGGGATAATAAATTGTGAAAAAAAATTAGGTATTTCTCTTTCCTATTATTATTTCCATTTTGAATTTTAGTGTAATCCCTAGTATCATGCAAGTTTATATACTGGGTCTAAGTAGGAAACAGGTTATAGAAATAGGACCATGGGAGAGAAGTTTCCCAAGAGTGTATACGATTAGAGATAGAAGGCTGCTCACGGTAGCTCGTTCCTGTAAGCTTCAGCCTATGAAGTGGCCGGGGCGAGGGATCGCGGTTCGAGTCCTGCCTGGGTCCTGTAGCGAGACCTAGGTCCAAAAAACAATAGCTGGGTGTGGTGGCGTGCGCCTGTAATCCCAGCTACCTGGGAAGCTGAGGCTGGGGATTGCTTGAGTCTGTGGTACCCCGGGCAACATGAGCCTGCGGTTCCACGGGCAAAAAACAGCGAGACCTAGTCTCAAAAAAAAAAAAAAAAAAAAAAAAAAAGATTAGAGGTAGAAGGGGAAAAGGAGGGAATGTTTACTAAAATGCAGAGTTTTAGGAGGGTCCAACAGGAGTTGTGACCCTTGAAAAGAAATGTAGATGCTAAAAAACTAACTCTTTTCTCATTCTTTCATATGCTGCCTGTCTTTTATTACCTAAATCCATCTTCCAGCTAAAGAGGCAAGGAACCTTGAGTGATGTCCATAGGTTACTGGCTAGATTTGCCGAGCAGGAGACAGGTAAAGAGTAAATCTGGTAGGGCAAATGGAACTATCTAGCACATCTTATTTCAGTTAATGTGCTGTTGATTATATTTGTGTGCTAATTTTGCTTGTTTTTAAAGAGACTATCTGGTCTTTATCATTTAGGTTTTGTTAGTTCCCTGAAATACTTTAAATTTGCAACTCCTGGGGGAAATAATTTCATGGGTCTTGGGGGTATGTGCTGATGTTTTCTCTGTTATACTGAGATAATTCAAGTATATATTTGAATATTCAGCTGAGATTTGATAAGATGTCTCAGCAGCTATGCCATTGACTTTCCTCCATTGTAGATGAGGCTATTTTCAACTAACTTAACTGAACTTGATAAGGGCCTATTTAACTGAATTTTTGTTCTCTCAGATATAACAATAAAAATACAATGTCATGAAATAGAAATGACTCAGTAGTAGGACAACTTAGATCTGCATCATTCTTTTTGTTACCTATGAATCTTCTACTCTGTTATATCATTATTCATATGTTAATATCTTTAATACCTAGGCCTTTTAGTTGTGGCAAGTTTGATTATATATGCAAATGTAAGTGGAACAAAGAAACAGCATTAATTTTTAAAAACTTGAGCCCATGTTTTTAATATTTTTAATATTTTATACAGTCATAGATTAGTGAAATTTCATTTTATAATTGAAAAACTCATTTTTATTCTCCAACATCATGAAAAAACTATGAACAGAATGAATACATTTATACAATTTCATGGGAAAGAAGACAGTATTTAAATATTAAAACTGATTTCATAGTAAAATAATACATATTATCCAGTAGTGGACTAAAGCTTATTTATTTTATATATATATATTTAACATCATCGTATTCCCTGGGTTTCTCCCCCCACCACATCACCTGTGTACAGTCATCTTGATTTTTTTCTGCTTATCCCTTCCCTAATTCCTCCCTCCCTACTTGCATGTTTTTGTTCTATTGTCAGCTTTTTAGTTTTGACTTTTTCTTGACCTTTTGCTTGTTTTCCCTATATTCCACCTATAAGTGAAACCATCTGGGTTTTGTGTTTTTCTTTCTGGCTTTTTTTCTGCTAACATGATTCCTTCTAGATCCATCCATGTTATCACAAATGCATCCAATTTGAATTTTTTTGAATGCTGAATAAAACTTTTGTACAGCAAAGAGACAATAACCAAAACAAAGACACCCAAACAAATGTGAAAAATTTTTACACTCCACTCAACTTGATACTGGGTTGGAAAACAGGCAAAACGGGGTGCTTAATCTACTTAGAAAGGGGAACAGCTGGCCTTTTAAAGCCAGCCACATACCAGGTTCTTCCCAGCCCATGCATGCAGTAGCAAGACCATGTAAACTTTAAGAGGGAGGCAAAAACAAATTAGACAAGAGTCTAATTTGACACATTAGACAAGTCACTGAGACTACAAAGGAACCCCTTTAGAAATCTTACATACCAGTCCAGTCTCTAGTCCAAAACGCACATGGCTGCAACAACCATGTGCGGCCACAAAATTGCAGCTACCCCACCTTAAACTGGATGAAGGGGTTAAGATGGCACCACCACTCCTTCTTTAAAGACACAGCTCCACTCACTGCAAGCCAGAGGAAATCAAGATGCTGTCATCTATCCTTCTCCAAAAGCAGGAGATTTAAATCCAACGAGGTAAACCAGGATGGCATCGTCAATTCTTCTCCAAAAGGCACAACTCTGGCATTCTTTCAGCTCCAACTCCAAAGTGGCCTGGCATCATCAAAATTCACTTGATACGACAACACAGCAAGCACTTCAGACATCTCACGTTGAAAACGGCAACACAGCAACTCGCTTCAGTTCTCCAGAAGACTTCCAAGCTTCTCAGTTTCAAAATTAAACCAAGTTTTCAAGTACCACATCTCCAAGACAGCTCACACAGCTCACCACTTTCTCATCATGCTTCCCCAGGCTCCTCACCAGCCCAGGCTGGGAATGGAATCCCACAGCTTGGCTTCCTTCCCTGCCCTGCTGCCCCACATGGCAGTGGCAGCTCTGAGGCCTCCAGCCTCCCTGCTGCTCCTCTCTATGCCTTTCTTCTCTAATTCTGTTCTCTGTTCTCCTCTCCCTTCTCTACTCTTCTCTGCTCCTTTCTCTTCTCTCCTATTCTGTCTCTTTCCCTGTCTTTTTCTCTGGCCTCTCTCTGATCCTTTAATCCTCTTTTCTTGTGAGAAGGCTTAACTTCCCTTCTCCAAGTGTCTACCCACCAATGCTAACAATAGCTATTTTAATGCATAACAACAGTACTGGGGGCCACAACCCCCTAACACTATCACGAGAAGGTGTGGCTTCCTTTCTCCAAGTCTCCACTCACCAATGAACAATAGCTGCTATTTTAATGCAGCACCACCAGTACTGGGAGCCACAACCCCTCTAACAAACTGACAAGTTTCTGATATCAAAGCTCTGCAAAGAACACACACAACTTAGCAAAAACAAAGCAAAAAAGTTCACTTAAAAAATGGGAAGAAAGTCCGGGCACGGTGGCTCGTGCTTGTAAGCTTCGGCCTATGAAACGGTCGAGGCTAGGGATAATGGTTCGAGTCCTGCTTGGGGCCCATAGCGAGACCTAGTTCCCAAAAAAATAGCTGGGTGTGGTGGTGTGCGCCTGTAATCCCAGCTACCTGGGAAGCTGAGGCTGGGGATTGCTTGCGTCTGTGGTACCCCGGGCAGCGAGAGCCTGCGCTTCCACAGGCTAAAATAGCAAGACCTAGTCTCAAAAAAAAAAAAAAAAAATGGGAAGAAGAGCTTAAAAGACACTTCTCCAAAGAGAAAACACTAAAGGTCAACAGGTAAATGAAAAAATGTTCAGCACTTATAATTAGAGAAATGCAAATCAAAACAATGATGCAGATACCACTACATCAATAAGAATGAACTATATCAAAAATGGACAACAAGTGTTGGTATAAATATGGAGAAAAAGGAACACTAGAGCTTTTGTTTGTTTGTTTTATTATTTATTTTATATTGTTATCTACCCTGGGGTTCTCCCACCACCTTATCATCCATGAACCATCTGAACCATCTTCTTAGTCTTTCAAGTAGGAGTGAAATTACACTAGACACCAAAATTTCTGCTTACTCTTCATTTGCTTTCCCCCATCTAGGCTCAGAATAGTATTCTTTATTGATCATTTCAATATAATTGAAAATAGTCAGTGATACATAGGACCTAGTTGTTTCTAATATGACACAAATATTTAACTTTTTAAAGTTGTCTTTGACTTGCAAGAATGATTTCCAGCTGACTTTTTTGTTTTTCATTTTTTTCTACATGAAAATAAAGTTTTTTAAAAAGTAAGTTTGAGCCAGACATGGTGGTGCATGTCTTTAATCACAGCCTACGAAGTGCAAGGCCGAGGCTAGAAATTGCTTGAGTTCACGGGTTCAAGACCGGCCCAGGGATTTGAGACTCACTCAGGGCAACATAGTGAGAATCTCAAAAAATAGCTGGGTGTGGTGGTGCATGCCTGTAATCCTAGCTACCTGGGAGGCTGAGATTGGGTATTGCTTGAATTCATGGTACCCCAGGCAACGTGAACCTGCAGTTCCCTGGGCAAAAAAACAAGACCTAATCTCAAAAAAAAAAAAAAAAAAAAAAAGTAAACCTGGTTTTTGTGACTTTTAGTAGCTGTTGTTTTGGTTTCTCTTCCAAATAGTAACTAGCTACTCATAAGTGCAAATTTCTAATTCTTATTTTCTTACAACACATTGAAAAAGAAATCTGGAAATTACATTAAAACCATTAGTTTCTATTATAGAAATTTTAGATGTATTTCCATAAATATATCCTCATTCAAAATATAACATAGATATATGCTAATATTTTGGTTCACTATATAGGAAAGTATTAGAAGCTTCACCCAACCAGAAAAGTTATTTTTGCATTTCAGTAATTGAAGGTACACAAAATAATCAAATCTGCAGGTGCAAAAAAAAAAAACCATCAAGGATTTTGACCATAAGCAATTCTAAGGTTATATCTTCAATTTGGGACACATTCTACACATTTCTTTTTCAGTTAGATTACTTTAATATATAAATCGTGTACCCCATGATCCTGTGAGGCACTATAAGTCATTGAAAATAAAATTCTCTTTACTATGTTCTACTTACTAGGGCTAAAAGTATCAATACATTTAGTAAAAATTTTCCCCAAATAGAGAAAACAAATCTTATGATTGACTTCCTGCTAATGACAAAAAATTATTCCCTTCAGTATTTCCAAAGCACTCTATCCTATGAATTACACATGCTATTTATAGTCATTTTCTAAGTTTTTGTAATTGTACACTTGCACTTTTGCCAAGTGTACGAAGGTTCGAAATGAACCTTCGTTTTGGTGGGGATGGGGTATGGATGTGATTTGGGGGGAGGACAGGAAATTACATATATAGTGTATTGCTTATTATAGACTATATATATAATTAAATTGTTACAATTATAAGGGGCTTATGGATCAAAGGGGTCTGTGGTTGTATATGTACTTGCATGTATATTTATGCGCGCACACACACATATATATATATATATGCATATGTACACTATATCCACAATATAGTCACAGATGTACACTATGCTGTTACTTAAAAGCTCTAGTTGTGGCAGCTTAAAGACTATTTTCTTGCTAATAATGGCTTACTACTTAAAATGAGACAGAGTCCTTCACAAGGTAAATTAACCAGGGAAATAAGCCAATTTTGACTTTATTTCCATCTTATTGTATGATTGCATTCATTCTTGTTAGATTTCAAGCTCTTCACTCTACTGTTCCTCAACACTATAGAGTCCCAGCCTGCTTTTCACTTAGCTTTTAACAGTTTAACAGAGATGGCTGGATCAAGTCCATTGTTCCAATTGTATGTAGCTTAAAAAGCTCTGCAGTATTTTACCCTTTCCATTGTGTCTGGCTTCCCTGAGTGCTCTGCTCGCTGCATTTTACTCTACTCTGTGTTCTAAATCCATTTATGCCTATTCTTTCTGAAGACACTTTTCAACGGGGAACTCAAATTGACTTTTCTCCATTCTATTTCCTTAACTAAAAATGCACCATTAAGGGTGATTGAACTCCTTTAACACACTTCATAAAAAATGAAAGGGCATGAGAAAGTAGGTTACCACTGTTTGTAAATACACTGTTTGTTTCATACCAATTGATATGAAAGAATAAGAAACAAGTGGAAACTTTGATACATATATATGTATCAATAACCTTTTAAAGTTTTATATATATCAATAACCTTTTAAAGGTATATATGTATATATATACATATATATATTTCTTACAGATAATTCTTTCTTAGTTGTTCTTTGAGAAACTTACCTGTAAAACATTCTGATGAGTAGGTGAGAAGGAAGGCATTATTTTATAATTAAGGATGGAATAGTAGAGTCAAACTACCAAAATTATCCAAACATTTTCCTGAATGTTTTATAACAGACAAGATGTAAGTGGGACGACTTAGCTCTTAAGTGGGACAACCTTAACTTTTCCTGTTTAAAATATGGATATTGTTATTTAAACAAATATTACTGTACATGGTTTATAAAACTAAACCATAGAGTTTACAGAAATATCTTTTCCTGTTTATAATGTTTAAAAATAAAACTCTGCTAGTATGAAATATTTTAAGCATTTGGAAGTAAATTAGAACTATAAACTTAAAAAGTTAGATAAATATGTAATATACTATTTGTGAAAAATACTTTATTTTATTATGATCAGTTTTTAAAAGTTAGAAAATATCTTATCCTGAAAGATTTTTATTCAGAACATAAAATTATAACTTTAAAACTATTATTTCAGAATCTTATATGCCTTAAATGGAAAATGACAATAATGATAAATAGGATTTTTGGTTAACCTAGTGGAGCATATTCCTAACACTTAATCAAATATAAATTATAATTATATTTCAGATTTTTATTTTCCAAGCTACTTCTTGGTTTATTTGAGTACACTGTTCTGTTTTCAGGTTACAGCATTTCATGTCTTTGCTATACAATCAGCCACTAAATTTTTGCTATAAGGAAAATTTCTCTCCAAAAGAAAATTTTAAGATAAAAAAAAATCACAAAATGGGTCAGAAAAATGTCTTTACAGTAGCTTAAAATTTTATTCACAGATGAAAGAAAAGGAGTAAGTGAATGTTATAGTTCATATAAGAAAAACTTACTAAACACCATTATTAATAAAATAACTGTATACCATGCTGATCTAAGGCAACTGTAAATAATGTAATTCAGCATATACATTTTTTCCTTTAAATAAACTTATTTATTTATTTTAATGTTTAAGAAACTAGGTCTCTCTGTATTGCCCAGGGTTGTCTTGAACCCAAGGACTCAAGTGATCCCCAGCCTCAGCCTCCCAGCTAACTGGGATTATTGGCATGTACCACCACACCTGGCTTCAAGTGTAGGAAGATGAACGAGAAAAATCAAGCACTCAGAGGTCATTTAGAAGTGCTTAGTTTTATAATAAAGTTGAAAAAGTCAGTTTCTATCACAAAAATTTTTGATTGATTTAATAACCAAAAGAATCCAGCCATATGCTTTTATTCTTTTGGCACTATAGATTTTTTTATGCAGGTAACAAGTAAGAAAATTTTATTCAGGTAACATTACTAAAATAAGAATCTATATCATGACCAGTAGTAGATGAAATATTTTAAAACAATACTTCTCATAATGTATGTTAGCACATGAATATGGAAATGACATACTACTTTATATGGATTATTTAGCAACCAGTCCTGAGAACCTACAAACACACACTGTGTGTTGTGTTCTAGGAAAAAATACGGTCATAATCATCGTTAGTTTGTCTCAATAGATCAGAAGAATCTAGAACTATAAAATGGAAGTGAATCTTAAAGTTACTGTTGAATAATTACTTAGTTATAGACAATCTTCATATATAAAAGTCAGAAGATCACTTTAACATTATTTACATTCAGCTCAGCATTATAAGCTGCTAATATATAAAGTCCTGATTTTAGCCTTGACATTGTGTATAGACTTGTTCTTTAATTTAAAACAAGTCAAATAATCATGCAAAAACAAAAAAACCTGTCAAGATATTTGCTAAGAACAAAGAACCAATTTTACTGTTGACATATTCCCTGAGCTAAATATACTGGAAGAGGATGAATACAATTTTACATACAGCAGGACTTTACAACAGCTGACTGAATCTCAAATTTGTAGCAACTGAATGCTAATTCACTTGAGAATTGCAAAAATAAGGCATTTGGAATTGAAAAGTCTAAACTTATGTATGATATTGTTAGATGGGCATCTGCCATTAACATAGCTGATGTTATACAGTTATAGGAACATGGTACAGCTAGGAAATGAGATATTTCCCCTTTTGCTTTAGAACTGTAAATTTTAAGAAGAACATGGCGGGACTCAAACCACGATCCCCAGACCCTGCTGGGACTCCATAAGCTATCACTTACAGGCACTCGCCACCGTGCCCGGCAGATTTGACTTTCTGACTTGTTTTAGGGCTCAGATGAAAAAAGCTTAGGTTGGCTATGCTAAGGTATGGTTTAGAATTCATAATTTTCTTCCAGAAGGATAGACGGGGCAGAGAAAGGAAAAACAAGGCTTTTGTGGTGTAAGATGATTGACAAGGCTCTGTTCCCAGAAGGGAGGGAAAACAAGGAGAAAAAATATAAAAGGGACTTAGGAGAGAAAGAAAGGATCAGCCATTTTTTGGAGGAGAATGAGGGCTTGGCTATAATTGCCTAGGTGACTTGGGGACTGGGATGTTGGACTTATGAGCCTTAGCATGCATAAGCTGATGGTGTGTGCTTAAGGAGTTTAAAGAGTTTGGAGATTTGAACTTCTTGTTGGAGCTTGTCTTAACTAGTTTAATTCAGGTGTTTTTGGAGAGGCTGTGAGTGAGGTCTAAAGACAGATGTGCTGGTTCCTGTTTTACCTTGGAGTTGTTCTACTGCCTAAAGGTGAGAGGATGTTGAAAGAAAAGGAGGACATCATGGCTTGAACCACAGGTTTGGAGGAAGCCGAAAAGATGCCAATGAGGAAAAGAGAAATGCCCTGCTTTTGACCTCACACATGTGGTGAGGTGACCAGGGACTAAAAGGACAGTTTTGGACATGTGGTGTGATAACTGGTTTTTCTTCAGTGTTTATTTTGTAGCACATGTAATGGGGTAACTGGTATTTTTACATGCTTATCTTGTAGTACATGTTTAGAAAATCACTTTCTTATTTGCTTACTTAGTAATAACTAGTTTGATCACTTTAAGAGTTTGATCTGACTTTAGAATTACATAGCAAAGGCTGTGGGGTGGGGTTAAAGACTCCTGAAGGTTTTTTTTTTTTTTCCTTGAGTTTGGTAGAGGGCTCTAGGGCAGGCAAGTAGCAGGTATTTTAATGACAAAGGTAACTTATGTGTGGAAGTTTAAGGGTTAAAAAAGGCTTTTGTCCATTCTGTATCAGATTGAAAGGTAAAGGTTTTTTCTCTGGTTTAGGCAAAGCTGGCCAAAGGAATTTTAGCCTGCCCCCTCTCTCCCAATAACAATATCTACTCTTTTCCTTTTTAAGCCTGTTTATCTAGAAATGGAGACAGTTCATGTCATGTCTACCTCATAGTATTATTAAAATAAACCATGTAAAATATTGATCAGTGGTCTATAAATTTAAAGTACAAAACTTGCCTGTTTAATTGCAATCAGTTGTGAAGTGTGTTACAAATGATATGTAATTACATCTAAAATCTCACAGTTTGTGGATGATTTATTTAAGAAAATAATTTAGGACAGATCTAAAGTTACCTCCATAAAACATCCTTCAATATTCGATTACATTTTTATTTGCTTTGTTGACCAAAACAATAAAGGATGAAGTTATAGCTATTGCTTTATGAAGTGTACCTAACAATGATTTAACCTATCTGAAAATTCCCAGGGGAGAATCTAGTATACTATATTAGTGTCATCTGTACCAGGCAAAAAAAAAAAAAACTTTAGAATTACTACTGTGTCAAATACATTAACAATCATCTCCCTCATTGCTTACATGTGAAATTATGTGAGGGCGCGCCGGCTGTGGTGAGTTTGAGGGGCTGTGGCCCCCAGTACTAGTGGTGCTGATTAGAATGGTGGCCATTGCCCTGGTGGGCAGAGACTTGGAGAAAGGAAGCCAAGCCTCCTCATGATAGGATTAGTGTTAGGAGATTAGGGAGAAGACTAGGCCAAAACACATGGAGAGGAGAGAGAACAGAACAGAGAGAGAGCAGAGGAGCAGGAGTCAGCTCCCAGGTGCAGGAGCAAGCAGGGCACAGACCCTACCCTGGGCCTGGGCTGAGGACCCTGGGAAAGCATGTTGGAGAAACTTGTGACTTTTGTAAGCTGACTTGGAAATTTGGTGCTTGAGAACTTGGTTTAACTTTGAAACAGCAAAGCTTGAAAATTGTCTGGAGACCCGAAGAGAATTTGCTGTGTTGCTGTTTTCATCTTGGGACATTTGAAGTGGTTGTTGCTGCTGTATCAAGTGAGTCCTGCTAAGTTCTGGTTCACTTTGGAGTTAGAGCTGAAAGAATGCCAGAGCTATGCCTTTTGGAGGAGAATTGATGATGCTATCTTGGTTTCCTTATTGGAATTGAATCTTCCGCTTTTGAAGAAGGATCCATGACACCATCTTGGCTTCTTCTGGCTTGGAGTGAGTGAAGCTTTGTCTTTGAAGATGGAGTGGTGGTGCCATCTTGGCTCCTTTATCTGGTGGGGCAGCTACCATTTTGTGGAGGTACATGACTGTTGCAGCCAAGTGCTCTTTGAACTAGAGGCTGGACTCTGTAGTAACATTACTAAAGGGGTTTTCTTGTACCCCTCTCACATTTGTTTGTTTTGTCTTTTAATACATAAATGTTTTTACCTCCTTTTAAGGATTATGTGGTCTTGCTACTGCTCACATGGGCTGGGGCAAACCTGGTACGTGGCTTGTTTTAAAAGGTTAGCTGCCCCCCCTTTATAAGTTTGGTTAAGCACCCTATTTTATCTGTTTTGTGACCCAATGTTAATTATTTATCATATATTTTTATTAAAATGTTCCTAATGCTGGGGCTGTGTCTATTTTCTATATAACACTTAGCATGTTTAAATAAAAATTTATCATTTTTTAGTGTTATCAAGTTATGTATTTTAAATTATTTCAAGAAATTCAGATGTAATGATAAGATCTCAACATTTACCAATGTATTCATAAAAACCAAATAATTTATCTCAAATATATTACAAGCATGTAGAAGAATGTCTAAAAGAAAATATGCCAAATGTTAAATGGATGGTGGATGAGGTTTGCTTTGCTTCAGACTTTTCTTGTAAAATTTCTCCAGTGAAAACCAACTACATTAACTTACCCCAACCATTTTGTTTATTTATTGTAAAAGAAACACAGCCAGTATTTCATTTATACATAATCATAAATTTTTTAAAAAGCCGATGATGCCAAGTTAGTAATAGTGTAGAGCAGGCGCTTATCATACACTATCATGAAATCAGTTACTAATATGAAAGGGCAACAAAGACATCTTCTGGACATCTTAAGAACTGCATGGTTGTTGTTTTCAAAAAAGGCTCTTATTTCCACCAGTGTATTAGTCATATACAAACCATTAGTTAAAAAGTACAAAAATCAACCTGTATTAATATTGAAATTTTAAATATTACATGATATTACAAACACACAGTAGAGAAGAAAAGGTACAAAACTATAGCATATGCATTGACTTTCCAAAATATCTTTAAAACTATCTCCAGATGGGTTATAAAATACAAATAATTTGGTAAAAATAAAAAAAATTTATGTAAGGAACATATAAAAAAGTTTCAGAACTACCTGCAGAGTTGAACCAATAAATGAAAGTTTACACAGAATGCTTCATAAAACATGGGGTCCATTTATGTCAAAATATGATTGATAATCTAGCCAAAAAATTGTATGTAATAAATTCAAAACCATATTTGATTGATTTTTGGTATGTCCTCACTCTTATATTTTAGAAATTATCCATATTGAAATATTAAGGGTTCAAATTTTAAATGTGTCCAGTTTGAGTAGGTGTTTTCAGCTGAAGCTTTTAGTTTGTAAAATTTTATTTCTGTGTGCACAATTAACAAATTTGATATTCATTAATTAATAGTATGTTTGATATTATACTTGTATACTAGTTTGTCCAAAAATAGTACTTTCTTAGAGTATGAATGACTGGCTACATCTAAGGTTATTCACCTCCTGGAAGTATTCTTGATTCCTATTTTTTGTATCTCTAAACAATTCTGAGGGCAGATCCTGTTTGAGGAGATTTATTTATTTGCTTTTAATATAGTTCAACTAGCAAAGTTCAAGCTGCTTTTTTGGTGAGAAATGTATGCTCTAGTTTTAGGAAACCCTAAATGAGTAGCTAGCCTATAAATGAAAATATACTTAATTCCTAAAATTACTTTTTTCTTAGTCTCTTCATATGACATGCCCTAATATGCCCTAATGAGATTTTCTAACTGAATACTTCTGGTACCAGGACCAAATATTTGAATCTCTGGGTTTTGCCTTATGTCTCTTATATCTTTCCAAAATTGTTTATTATATGATAGTTCATGATTTTTATAATACAGAAACTTCAAATGAATAATTAAGATAACCATGAAGAAAATTTAAGAGAAGTGATGTTAATCACCAAGGGTGCTAGAGATTATATTCATATAGAACTCAAAAGTGTTTCAGTAACATAAATAACATGATTATATTATTTTCCACCAACACTTTCTGCAAGCTTTTGCACAACTACTAAACAGAAATAGCTTTCCTGGTGTATATTCATTTCTCTTTAGGCAGTTACATTCGATTTGATCTTGGAAAGTGGCTGCCAGGAATTCTGTCAGAAATAAAATATTTATTAGTCAAATGATGGTGACATTTCTTGATCAGCTATCAAGGTAATTCTGCAGTAAGTAATTTTTGTATATGTATGCAATCTCAAAAGGTAAATGAAAATTATCTTGCTTTTCAATTTTCAAAAATAGGATTATCTCTAGAAATATGACTGCAGAATTGAGGCTCTTGGAGGAGGAGGGTAAGGGAAGAACAAAGGGAGGAGGGACTCCAGTGATCTAAGATTGGAAGGTTATAGGTGCTTTGGTGATACATGTGGTCTGGTAACATACATCTGAAGAGGTGTGAACCTATCTTCTGAATCATATGGTTTTCTCAAAAAATGTTAAGATCTCCTGCCCCTCCTTGCCCCCAAAGAAACTAGGGTAGTCCTAGAACTAAGTGGGCTATGACAAATTATAGCAGAATGAGTATGAACCTGGCCTAAGTTAGATCTACTATAGGAAAGGTCATTCTGGCAGATCTGCCTGAGCCTGGCTCCAAAGTAGAGGGGGATGGGCAATGCTTGAATTTAGGTTAGCAGGTTGTGCAGCAGAATAGGTTTTTAACAAGAAGTAGCAGGTTTAAAATCTGTTTAAACAGCATTTTTGGCATTGACTGTCATCTAGAACAGTACAGATTAGAGGAGTGGCAAGCGGAAACTATAAGGAGAAATTTGACTTTATAAAAATTTTGGCTTTCATGATTTCAGAATTGAATTTATTTGCTTTTCAAAAATATAAGTGAACTACTTTGCATATTCAGATCTTGGGAGAGAATATGCTTAAAACTGTTTCCTGGTGCTGGAAAACTGGATCACTATGTGCAAAAAAAAAAAAAAGAACCTGTACAACAACTCCTTCACACTATGTACAAAATCAACTCAAAAAAAATGAATAAAAGACTTGGATGTAAGCCCTGAAACCATAAAATACATAGAGGAAAATATGGGCAAGATACTCTAAGATCTACACTTCTGAAACGCATTTCGGACACATTTACAGATGCTAAAAAAGTGAAGGAAAACATAAACAACTGGGACCACATAAAATTAAAAAGCTTCTTTACAGCAAAAGAGATAATAAAAAGAAACCCAATCGAATGGAAACAATTTTTTTCCCTCCATACAAGTGATAAGGGTCTGATAACAAAGATCCACAAAGAACTCATACAACTTAGCAAAAACAAAGGAAAAAGCCCAATAAAAAAATGGAATGAACTAAAAAGACACTTCTTGAAAGAAGAAATACAAATGGCCAATAGGCATATGAAAAAAATGCTAATCACTAATAATCAGGGAAATGCAAATCAAAACCACAATGAGATACTATCTTATACCAGTAAGAATGGCCCATATCAAAAAACAAACAAACAAAACAAACAAAAAAAAAGAAATGGGCACCAAGTGCTGGTGTGGATGTGGAGAAAAAGGAACACTTTTACACTGTTGGTGGGAATGCAAACTGGTCCAGCCACAATGGAAGCAGTGTGGAGGACCCTCAAACAATTGAAAATGGAACTACCATTTGATCCAAAAATCCCACTTCTGGGAATCTACCCAAAAGGACACCAAAACACTAATTCAATAAGAAATCTGTACTTGGGTGTTTATCGCAGCACTTGTTACAATAGCCAAAATATGGAAACAACCCAAATGTCCCAAAACTGATGGATGATTGAAAAAGATGTATATTTACACAATGGAATATTATTCTGCAGTTAAAACTGACAAACATGGTGCATTTGTGATAACATGGATGGACCTATAGGGAATCATATTAGTAGAAATAAGTCAGAAAGAAAAAGACAGAAACCATATGATCTCACCAATAAATGGGATTTAGGTATAACAAACAGAAGGCCAAGAAAAAGTCACAACAAGCTAACAACACAACTGGAGCAAGCAGATAGGGAAGGAGAGGGGCCAGGGAGGAGGGAGAAATCAGGGAAGGGAGGAGCACAAGATCAAAATGTAGGTTCACAGGTAGTAAGGTGGAGGGAGAACCCCAGGGAATACAAGGATGAAATATATGTTACATAAGTAGTATTGTATCTTGATAACTAAGCTTTTTTACATTATAGTGTAAATATGCCAACTTGGAGGGGAAACCCTGGTGAATGTGGGAGAAGACTTATACTATCTGACAGTTTTTCCCAGTTTTCAAACTAAATATATGACAAAATTTTCTATTTTTATACACAACTAACAAATTCAGGCAGTATTTTTTTAATGACAAGAAATGATGTTGAAACACAGAATAGCTTTACCTTCCTTCATCTTGATTGCTCTGACATACTTGTGCAGTTGGAGAGACTGCATTCTGGTCTGATAAAGATGGAGAGAGATTTATCCCTCTGAGTTGCCGTAAAGCTAGTTCTGCGTGGATGCTCCGAGGACTATTTGCTATAATCCCTTCATTCTTGGTTTTTTTTTCTGTAATTAGGAATTATGAAAGAATAAGAGAATACTATATATTAAAATAAGTTAATAAAGTTTGATCTTCAGTTGAATATTTTACATGAATTAAAATCTGTACAAACTACAGAATTAGAATACACTTCAAGCACAATGCTCCTTAATTTCTCTGAGTGAGTGAATCAATTAGATTTCATCTAGGTTACTTTTAAAAATAAATACCAGAACAGTATGTTATAATAAATGTCCAGACAAACTCACCATATTTTTTAAAAATAAAAATTGGGACAACTCACTCAGAAACAAGAAAAATTATAAGCCTTATATAGAAAAATCCTAAAAAATAGTCACACATTGAATCTTGGAGAGAGAAATCTGGGAAGAAAGTTAGGGCAATGAGTCAAGATTGAAATAATGCCAAAAAGGAAAAATATCAAGGCCATTCCTGAGGATGACATTTTATGTTAAGGAGACTAACAATTTTGTAGGTCCAGTTTTATCGATAATTGGTCAAAAGTATTAAAATTGTTACTGTGATTAAATTTTGAAACTGAGTATATGGAGACATGGAAAATAAGTTAAATAAAAATCAGCATCTTTGAGTAAATTATGTTGGGTTTCTTTTAATTCAGTTTCTTTTGAAGACATAAATCACACAGAGCGAACTACTATTTTTAGTATGCTCCGAAATCATTTTATAATGACTGTGATGTTCAGTTTTATTGTCTAGCAGTGGTTGAGGCAAAGTGGGAAGTTAAGAGGAATGGAGGTGATGAGGCCAAAGAGGAGTAGTTTTATCCCATTTTCACCAAAAGGATAGCTCCTGAAGATCTGGAATTAGGGAAAAGGCTTTTCTTAAGCGGAATTAATAGAATATATAATAGAATGAATAATTTTTATGATGTGCTTTTTTAATATACTCCCTTCTTTAAAGCTTTGCCTCTTGAAACATCTAGTGTTAGGTTCATGTATATTTTTCATTGTTTCAATGAAAAGATGTCTCTTTGTAGACCTCCTTTATCCCGGAAGACTCTTGTTGCCAATATCTTTAAACCTTTAATTACTGTTTTTTTTTTTTAAAAGGATATACTAATGAACATGTTTTAGTAGTCATTCCTATGACACAAAATGAAAAGAACTAAGAACAAATGGACTTTCACATTGCAAACAAATGTTCAGTTATAACATAGTTGGACAGAATAAAACATACTATAGACTCTTTGATATTACAATGGCCATACAAGCACACAATTTAGGAAATGCAAATTAAAACCATGCAAATTCAAGTTAGAAATCAAAGATTTTTGTTGTTCCAAAGGAAGTGTTTTACATTCACTCAGAAACTATTTGTCAAAATACCTTCAACTTCTGGAGTTAGATTTAAGTCAGCTCCCAAGTAATGGCTAAATCCACCAGGCAGAATTACATTTGTTATCTTTATGGGAGGAACTTTAACATGGCCTGATGATCCACCATCCACAGGAGCGTTGGTGCCAGGAATAAGCTACATAATAAAATAAAACGTTAAAAACCCCTTTCCTGCAGAACTCAGATTAATAGACTTAGAGTTCACCATAAGCCCTACTTGATAAGTTTTCAGATCAGCAGTTACTTACCTAAAATCAGGGCTGAATCTAGGCAAAAATTATGCAATAGAATCTTTTGGACCCTAAACCCTGCAGAATTTTATGTTCTTGTCTTTTCAAGTGCATCATACTTAGGAGAAGAGGCACCTCACCCTCTAGTGTAGAATTCAGGAAGGTAAAACTAGGCCTTTTCTCTTTTGTGTTTATTCATTTTTTATGGAATTCCTGATGGGAAGAGTTATATCTTCTACATCTTTGTATTCCTCACATTACCTTATTAGGTGCCTTATTAGAAACCTGCTAGTTGATTCATTATTCAAAAACAAAGTGAGGGCTAAGAAAAGCATCTTATAACAATTACTTTTATACTTCTGAGTAGTGTTTACATTTTAAGTTAGTTAAGAGGCTTTTGAAAGAATTTCAAGAACCAGCAAATGGAGGAGAAAATTTTTGGTAGGAGACTCTTGGTTTCCCTAGAAATTTATGCTTGCTCTGACTTTATTAAAACTAATTTATATCCCTAAATCATATACAGTGTAATAAAATATTCTTTCTTCAATAAATACAACTTTTTAAAAAGGAAAAACAAAGCCAAAAATTATTAAGTTTACTCACCATGTGCTCTTTTGAAATTATGTAAATAAACACAAATACCCCAAAATGTTTATGTTTTTAAAAGTATGAATTCATCCTATTTAGAGATAAAGGCTTTTGTCAGGGTATAATAGTACGGCCATCCATCACACTTGAGTGTTACCAAAAATGCAAATAAACACAAATATCCCAAAATGTTTATGTTTTTAAAAGTATGAATTCATCCTATTTAGAGATAAAAGCTTTAGTCAGGATGTAAAAGTACAGCCATCCATCACACTTGAGTGTTACCAAGAATGCAGCTTCCTAATAAGCATTGAGGTATCAGGCTTTTTGTTAAATCTAGCTAGTTTCAAACTCCCCCAATTAATTCTTTTGTGGGAGTTTCTTCCCATTACTAATTTGGAATGTTGTCAAATGTGCTTCTGAAACCAAAATGTTCTGAATTTAAAGAAACATACATTAAATTGAATTGATAATGTTTTCTGTTCTTGTGCCTCCTGAATACATAAAAATTTTGTTTTATACATAAAAATTATTATTGACTCTTAAAAATATGCTTCTCAAAAATAAAGACTTCAACTGCTTCCTTTATTTTACTTACCTCTATATTTACCTTATTTTACTTACCTCTATATAGATGAATCGAAAACAACTTTCATCTCTAAATTTAGAACAACTAAGTGGAGGGATAAATTCTTATCTATTGTATTAATTGAAATGGCAAAAAGTAGGTATACAGAATCATTTAAGACATCATAGATAGTGATGGTAACAACCTGAGTTCCCTATATGAAAAATGGAATAATCAACAAACAAATCTTTTGGTGAAATGCTCATCATTGACTAAAACTTGAGTTTATGCACTTTTTCTGCTACATTAAACCAATTAAAATTGTATATGGAAACTGGGATATTCATAGTTGCCCTGAGCCAATTATTTATATGTAGTTTAGTAAACTTGTATGTAAGTTACAACAAAATGTAGCCAACATTACTATTAAAATAGTTATTTTTGACAATTTTTATAGGTCTCTCACTAGGTCTCTGCTCACATGCATGGTATGGGAAGCAGAATAAAGCCTTCACTCACTCCTCCTCCCAAGACATCTGCATTTCAATGTCTTAAACCTCTGGATACATTATCTTTCATGAAGTGTAATTAAGTTAAGGATGTTAGATGGGGAGATTATCTTGGATTACTGAGGAGGGCCCAATACAACCAGAGGGTCCTTATGAAAAGGAGGTAGGAGAGTTAAGTGCAATGTCATGATAGAGGTGAAGGTGGAAGTGATGCCTTGGTTAGCAGAGGCTCCTGAGCCAAGGAATGCAGTTAGCTTCCATAAGTCAGAAACCGCAAAGAAACAATTTCTGTCCTTGTGCCGCCTTAAAAATATATTTAAAAATAGAATCTTAAAAACAGGTTTTTCTAAAACAGATGATCCTACAATTTCTAGATGTTGTTGCAGCCCTCCTGATATTCTTGTTAGCCCTATAAGGCTGATTTGTGGAACTTCTGGCCGCAAGAATTAATTAGTTTTAAGCTACTATCTTTGAAGTAATTTATTACAGCAGAAATAGAAAATAAAATTTCCCTTAATTTTCTGTTTCTTGAAATAAGAAGTGATGTTCTCCAGGAACATAAAAGAAAAGAAACGGAGGCTTAAATTGTTGAACTAAATATCCTTTATTCATTTGTTCTGGTTTGAAAGACAGAAGCCTCTGACAAGAATGTCAGTAGATGATCTTAGGTAGTATTCTTTCTTAGTTATAGCATACAGATTAGTAGCTAGAATTTTATTTATAAAGCATAGTTATAGAAACACTTTTGTAGCTATTAACCACAACCAACCAATTTCCTTTGTCTAAACTAGATAATCTTTATTAACATTGTGTAACTTTATTTTTTTAATTTTTTTAAAATTTAATTAATTTATTTATATATATTTCACATCATTTCAGTCCCTGGGAGTCACCCACCACCTCCCCTTCCCACCCGCTCCAGCTAGTCCCCATTCTCCCCTTGTGCAGTTTCATTTGGTTGACCATATATTAGTGAAACCATTTGGTTTCTGTCCCTTTCTATCTGGCTCGTTTCTGCTAGAATGATTTCTTCTAGGTACATCCAGGTTTCCATAAATTCATCAAATTTGTCATTTTTAATTGATGAGTAATATTCCATTGTGTATATGTACCACATTTTTTTC